>CAKAOI010053145.1:86675-111568 GCA_916701655.1 Sebastiscus albofasciatus | reverse complement strand
TACCGGGTGGTCTTCTGCTGCTGTAGCCCATCTGCTTCAAGGTTGGACGTGTTGTGCATTCAGAGATGGTATTCTGCATACCTTGGTTGTAACGAGTGATTATTTGAGTTACTGTTGCCTTTCTATCATCTCAAACCACTCTGCCCATTCTCCTCTGACCTCTGACATCAACAAGGCATTTCCGTCCACACAACTGCCGCTCACTGGATATGTTCTCTTGTTCGGACCATTCTCTGTAAACCCTAGAGATGGTTGTGCGTGAAAATCCCAGTAGATCAGCAGTTTTTGAAATACTCAGACCAGCCCGTCTGGCACCAACAACCATGCCACGTTCAAAGTCACTTAAATCCCCTTTCTTCCCCATTCTGATGCTCGGCTTGAACTTCAGCAAGTCGTCTTCACCACGTCTAGATGCCTAAATGCATTGAGTTGCTGCCATGTGATTGGCTGATTAGCTATTTGTGTTAACAAGCAACTGAACAGGTGTGCCTAATAAAGTGGCCGGTGAGTGTATATCTTATTGCGTCTAAGTCCCTTGACCCTTCTTATTTAGCAATTTTCAAAAGTTCTAGTCTGAAATCTAATTAAAGATCCTTACCATAATAACACTACTTTAGGAGCAAGTCTGACGACGGCTGGCGATACCACGGTTTTTACACTCTGTGGCTTATGTTACCGCAGTTTCACAAGCATGTCGGAGAACTACGGTGGCCTTCAGGTAACGACGGTAAAAACGTGAAAGGCTCTCTCTAAAGTCAGTGTTTGGTGAAGAGGACCCACTCCCTATGTAGATAACGATTATTAGTTTCATACACTAATGAAAACATAGTTCTGAGTGTTATATTCCATCTCTGCTAAAAGATCCCCTGAAATGTTACACACTGTTCCTTTAAGAATAATAGGGACTACTATAACAATCATACTGTCTTGATTCTTTCTAGTTTTATGAAATAGCAATAGTCACATGAATTTCATTGTCATATATGATTTTGTTTCATTTGTTGTGATGCAGAACATGATTTGTCAGATGTTAGATTCTGACATTTCTATGAAATTAAAGTTTGTCTATTTAACTGACTCGGTAGCCGTATTTGCAACTTGGCTTGAAGGGGAATATCTTGATCTTTCTAACGACCGTGTTCTTTCTTGTCCCACAGCCTGGCAGAGGAGCTGCTGTCGGAGGCCGTGGCTGACGTGGCCGCGGAGTTTCAGGATGTCGTGGAGGAGTACGCCGAGGCCGTCTTCACCTCCGAGTTTCTTCAGCCGACCCAGTCACCTCCTGCCTCAGCTGCAGCTTTGGTCAGCTAATCGGATGATCCAGCATCATGTAATATATATTTATTTTATTGGAAAGTCTGCATCTTCAGACTCTCAGCACAAAGGATGTAAATATCAAAAAATACAGGGTCATGTTATCGACCAAAGACTACGGTTACTTTTAATTTGTTTTCCAGTTTCACAGGTGGTTGTTTCATTTTGTAATTAAACTCTTTCTCGTGTGTACTTATTTTTTGTTGATTTACAAAGATCTCTATTTAATTGGGATTGTAGATATGTTTTTAATGAAGCTGCAGCGAGATGAGATTGTTGAATTGTACAGGGAGCGTTAGTCACATTACTCTTCATGGTCCATCTGTATCTGTGATTGAATTCCGCTGGGAAAGTTAGTTTAGTTTTAGATAAGCTTGGAGAGACCATTACGACATTACAGAGGATTATAAGATTACCGCCCTCCCCTTGCACTTGGTTTAAATCTCCCCGAGGATTACTCACACTTTCTATTGTCACGTCGGAGTATGGAAATAAATTAATTGCATACGGTTTCCCCACCAAAACGACGTAGGAAGCCAAGGGCATCGTGTGTTTAATCTATTGTAACTTGATTTCCTCTTTTGCTTTAATGTCTAAATAAAGGGTGGAAACGCAGCAACAAGCTTTATTTCCGCCTTGCGGGTAAATGTGTTATCCAAGTAAGTTGTGACCACTGTGAGGAGATAGAGTAACATGTGTGTGGATCTTTTTTAGTGCTTCTATTAATTTCTGTTTATTTTTTTCCACGGAGTCAAATAAAATACAGCCACTAGTTTATATACTGTTGCTACAGACCAACTGAATCCTGCATTATAACGGTGAAAAGTGACAATTCTGGATGCAAAATAAACAGGACGGACTCAGCAGACCAAGAAAATATCTGAGTCTCTTGAGAGCAACATGAAAGCCATGCAGTCTGAGCAGAGGGGACATCCAGATGTTGCATTGGCCTGTGGGGAACCAGCCTTTGACAGGGGACATACAGTGACTGAATGAATTAGCTCACATTGAATCAACTGCCTCTACTTTCTCTCAGGCTGGCTTCTTTCTGCGTGGGCGTATGAATACGTGCAGGCTTTCACAGGCTCCAGCTCGGTTTCTTCCTTTTTCCATCCAGGACAAACAGAAGCCAGTTAGGCTCAAAGCGAGGGGAGCGTCGCTGCCTTCACACTGACGCACAGAACTGAGGTTGCTCTGACGTTTGGCGAATGAGAGATGATTCTGCTAATTTGTAATCATTTTTTCATTTTTATGGTTCGGAGATTTCAAACGTGTCTGCCGGGAGACATTTAAAAGATAATGTATTTTCATTTCCGCTACCTCAGCAGGCACCACTCAGCAATTTGACTGTGAGAAGAAAACAGCTTTATTTACTTTATTAAATATGTGTTTCTTTATGTACATCTGTCACATTAAGCATGAACATTCCCCAACAGCTATTACTTCTCATAAACCAGCATTAGCACCGGTTTGCACACATTCAAATTCCGATTTGGTTGGAGAGGTTCGACCTTGCCACCAGCCAGCACTGACTCATCATGAGAGCTAATTTCACAATTGGTGAGGACACCGATGACTGCAATATATTCATGAAGCACTTTACTGTACAGGTGCATCAAGGCTGCTTTGTGACACATGGGTCGCTTACGTAACGTCTGTAGCTGATGCTCTGTACTTAAACTATATGGATGTGGAATCTTATGGCTTATTGCTCATGCGTTGGATGTTCTCAAGGATATTCTGCTGGAGCTGAAGTGTTGGAGGGATGGTTTCTGCTTTCTCACTGATTAATACAAATACTGCTATTGTTTTCATTGTAATTCTTTTTGAAAGTTCATTTTTAGTCTGATTATTTTGAGGCTTCATTTGCTGTCTGATGTCTCATAAAACACCTGTGACTGCCGGGCAGCTTTTTGACCATTTGCATCATTAATTCAGTCACAGCTTTGCCTTTTGGGGATAATTAACTGTCTCGGAACCAGCAGGTAGTTATGAAGCAAGTGAAGAAGCAGAGTCCCTGCAGATAGCCAACTAAACTCACAGTGATGGATTATGAAACAGGAAAGCTTCTCTGTTAACCTCAAAGCAGATGTGAGTCTGAAGCGGAGTGGATACAACAGAGTTATGAAGATAAAGTAATTACATTTTAAGACAGAGAATAGACTCTGACACGCAGAATAACACACAGCAGCAGGAGGAGCAGCATGACCTTTTTCCTCACCGGTACATCACTCATCAACTCATTCAACTTTCTGCCTTTCAACAATCATTACAGTGAACAGTGAGCTTATGAGCCATGGCCAACTACTGTCTATTGAACTAAGCCTCGGGTGTTTATTCAATAGTTAGCGATCGAAGCATCACCATCAGCCATGCACTGCTTGATCATCATATCCAAAAGAAATTGAGTAGGAGATTTAAAAAATAGTCTCTGATATTCAATTTGATCAAAAGATGGAAGGTGTATTCATATCCTTCAGTAGAAGTAGCATTATTAAATAAAATTAAATATTTCAATAATTAATCAATTAAAAACTACCTATATTTAGGTAAAACTAAAGATGAGCAAAATATAGCCTATTGAAATAATCAAGTACTCATTCTGAAAAATGGCCTTTTTCAGAGTGTTTTATGCATCATTACTATCGGTGTATTCAAAGGTAAGCAGCATGTTACAGTTATAACTACTTTATGTACTGTTTGGGTGTTTAATCTATAACAATGCAACACATTTTTTAATCTATTAATATATTTTATACATCAAATTTTGATCTGCACCATAACCAGTAAATGCATATAGTGGAGTCAAAGGTAGTCATGCTAATACCTTTTCACCTTGTAAATGTTACCATTTACTATTACTGAATGTCATTTGCTCCATTATGAGTTGTCTTATAATCAAACATTAAGATATAAGTGGAAAAAAAAACTGTTCGCAAAACATAATAGACATGACCACTGACTATTTGTGTAACAATTTAGCCACAAATTCACATGCTGACCATGAACGGTCCAGCCATATACTCAGTTTGACCGAGTCTTGTTTAAATACTGAAATTATAGACCTTTTTTGTTTCACCAACTCAACTAGGTTGTTTGTGCCACCCACAAGGTCGCTGAATTGTTTTCTCAGACAGGAAAAAACATCAAATCTGCACCTCAAGGGCTAAATTCAGGTCTGCTCACTGCCAGTATTGTATTTTGTGACTCTTTTAATGGCTCCCAAAAAGCTTTATGTTGCTGGAACAGGTCGCGCCTTCATTTTCCAAAAAGCCCCGCAGTGGTTATGTACCACCATAAACATCTTTCTGTGTGCCTGCACTTTGCACTGTGTTTGTCCAGTCTGCCTGGATGTTTGCACTCTAAATCAGCACAATAATCTGGGTTATTACCTGCCGAGACGACGGCGCTGGCATTGTGTTCACCTTGTGAGTCTGTGTGTGTGTGTCATCATGGCATGATGTGGTCCTGGAGACACCTACTGTAGCGGGAACTACCACAGAAGCTGTTTTGAGTAATTTGTCAGGACGTGTTTATATGTCTGTGGATAGATTTTGTGCAATTGTGCAAGATGCAGGCACAGAACTTTACAGGTGTGTAGTTGAGATCAAAATAAAGGTTTACAGACGGGTGTAGTCCGATCAAGGGTGTCAGAAGTATAGGGGGGTAGCAAAGAACGTAAACTCAGAAAAAAGTTTGGAAATTTGTGTTTGGTGGATTATTTCTCTGTTGTTCCAATGCTAATTGTCATTGTATTTTACATCATTGGAAAGCCTGTTTATTTACCTTCACAATGATGTCCAACTTGTAAGGATCGTGCATTTGTGGGATGAGCAGCACAGCTGATTATGTGGGTAGCACCCAAGAAAAATTTGCCATAATGCTCCGTCAATGGTAAACAGTGTATTCTCCTGTTGGTGTTGACTCTTGTTTTGAGTTGTTTGGAGGATTGGATGATTTATCTCTCTATCAGTAACAAGGAACAAACAAGACATATTGGCTATTTTACACTTTATTCATTTAATACAGCGTCAGGAGCCTCAGTAGCGGTGGAAGATCCATACGCAGCCACAACAGCCTGGCACCTCCTCCTCATGCTGGTCACCAACCTGGTCACACGTTGCTGTGGGATGGTGTTCCATTCCTCAACCAGGATTCGTTGCAGGTCAGCCAGCGTGTGGGATGAGCAGCACAGCTGACTGAACAGCACAGCGTGGAGTTTATATTGCCAAGAAGTGAAAGTCAATTGGTCGTTCCATTGCAACATCAGCGCCCAACAGTAAAGCTTCGCTTCTGCCATTTTGGACTGAAAAGCCACTACCGGACGTCAAAAAAAGTCCGCCTACAAAGTGAAACAAAATTATTTCTATTCTATTGTCATATTCTCTTGAAATGAACAATAAAATATCGTAAACATAATAAGCATTTTCAGTCCAAAATGGCGGCAGCGGCTGTTGTCAAAAAAACACCGGAGTTTCGTCTCTCTGCTTCTATACTCTATACTATACTTTTCCTTTTTTGATGTTGGTGTAAAATCAACCCCTCCTGATGTGTACGATGTGCTGTAGAATCAGAGTTATGTCCTCAATGGCACGGAGAGAATTCTTCTTGAGAAAGAAATTCAATTAAATTAAATTAGCCTTTAGTGTTTTTTTCCACTTGGATCCAGTGAGTGCAGCCATTTGGTGTAATCAGAGCTATCTGTCTTGCTGGCTTCCTGGCCTTGGGGCTTTTTTTTCCGATTAGTTTTTCTTAGTGGGATCTCAGCTCAGTGTTCTGGGCCAGAAGTGTATATTGTCATTGGCTTCTATGATAAATACAAATTGGCTGCATGTATTCCCAGTAGAGTTCGGTAATGTAGCGTGACCGGCTCTCAGATTCCAGGGCAATGCTTCGGCCACGGGCGTTTTCCTCTATCAATATTCATTGCGCGGCTGCCAAATGATCAAATGGCCATCCTGCTGGGACCGTGTGACCTCGTGTGTGTGGTCACATATACGAGAAGAGGGATAAACCCAGCAGGTGTTAACGTTATGACCAATTGTGTGTAATGTGTACCATAAGCGCTCAACGAGAAAATGCAGCAATTCTGGTCAAGTATTGCAGTAGTGGAGGTCAAGATGAGCTTAAAAATGAATTAGAGACACCCATTACGTAAAGCATCTGTCAGATTAGACCAGATCTCGCATGATATAAAGGATTTCAAGCTGAGAGGACATGATATATGCTTCATTTCTCTTTCATCCCTAGAAAGCAAAAGAGGAGAAAAGGATGTGCAGAGGGTTTTATTTTGATGGGTTTTGGTTTTATTTTGAGGCTCTTCTTGATTTTCCCTTCTGCCTGGGTGACTGCCCCTACGTGACTGAGGTGGCACCTGCTGCTTCAGTGATGGATGGTTGACAGGGGTGTTAGCTTTCACCCCTTCATCCTGCAGTGATTTAGTGTCCTGCTCTTCATCCTTACACCTCATCCTCTTTTATATACTCGATATGTAACAGCCGTGCCCCACAGAGGGAAAATATAGCCTGCGATGTAGGTTTTTGTGTGACACTCAGATGGGATTTTTGCTGCTTTATTATATTTAATAGTCTGTGCAATTCGTCTAATACGCTCTTCCCGTGCAGATTTCTGCTGTGATTTAGTGTCTTTCATATTAATTCCTGACACTCACAATTACTTTAACCCACTTTAGATGTAATAATCTATGTAATTCCTGCAGATTTATGATTATGCAGTGATGTATTGTCCCTTCTGCTCTTCATTCACTCCTCATTTTCTTTTATAGGCTATAGTAAATATGATAGCCACACCCTGCAAAGCGAAAAAAATATATATAGCCTATACAACACTGGCTATACTTGTGTGACATTACAATGACTTACTTTATATTTAATATTCGGTTTAATTCCTGCAATATTTCTGTACAAATCTGCTGTGATAGATCCAGTGGAATTGATTTGGGGTTTTCTGCATCATTTTACACATTTTCATATTTGAAAAAAAGTTGTGTAAAGCCTTTTATGGCTCTAGAGGGAGCTGTGTGAAATCTGATAAGTTGCCTCAAGTGAGGTTAATTACGGATGACATCACTAAGACTGCGGATTGGGTTAAAATAACTCCAGATGTGCCGTAATTTAAAGCAGCAGTGGGTAAAATTGGAGCAAATATGATTCCAAAAAGTGAATTTTATAAAATGATCACTATATCCTGACAGTAGTGCATGAGACAGGTAATCTGAAAAAAAATCACATGCAAGATTTCACAGATCAGAGGAAAACAACCAATCAGAGCCGAGCTGGAGCCTTGCCTTATCTGAGCAGCTGTCAAATACTTAATTATACTTATATAGTCATTATTCTGAGCAATTCTTCTAATACGCTCTTCCCGTGCAGACTTCTGCTGTGATTGAGTGTCTTTCATATTCATTCCTGACACTCACAATTACTTTAACCCACTTTAGATGTAATAATCTGTGTAATTCCTGCAGATTTATGATTATGTTGTGATGTATTGTCATTCTGCTCATCATCTTCACACCTTATGTTCTTTTATAGGCTATAGTAAATATGATAGCCGCACCCTGCATAGAGAAATAAATATATAGCCTACAACACTGGCTATACTTGTGTGACATTACAATGACTTACTTTATGTATAATATTCGGTTTAATATCTGCAATATTTCTGTGCAGATTAGGGATTTCGCTGTGATAGATCCAGTGGAATTAAATATTAAGGCTAATTAAATGAGTCGTGCCAATGAAGGCATTTCTTTGTGTTTAAGTCACTAGAACAGCTTTTTTGTTATTTCTTCATTCAGGATTCTTCCCTTAGTATTTTTGCAAAGTCAGACTTGGGTGGTGGTGATGGGATATTAGGTTTAATATCTACAATATTTCTGTGCAGATTGGTGATTTTGCTGTGATAGATCCAGTGGTAATTGCATTAAATATTCAGGCTAATTAAATGAGTCATGCCAATGAAGGCATTTCTTTGTGTTTAAGTCACTAGAACAGTTTTTTTTATTTCTTCGTTTAGGGTTCTTCCTTTGTATTTCTGCAAAGTCAGACTTGGGTGGTGGTGATGGGATATTAGGTTGAATTTCTGCAATATTTCTGTGCAGATTAGTGATTTTTCCTGTGATAGATCCAGTGGAATTAACTATTTAAGCAAATTAAATGAGTCGTGCCAATGAAGGCATGTTTAAGTCACTAGAACAGCTTTTTTTTTCTTCATTTAGGGATTCTTCCTGAGTATTTTTGCAAAGTCAGACTTGGTATGGTGGTGAGATGTGATGGGAAAGAGGACGGACGCCCTTCAGCAGGCTGCAGCCGCGGACGTGCGCGCACCGCTGGAGGCAGTCGAGCTGCAGCACCGGGGTCCTGTTTGGAGGAACTCTCTCTGGCTGATGTTAGCGGCGGAGAGGAGGAGGAGGAGAGAGGTGGAGAGAGGGTTGCTGCTGCTGCTGCGCTGCTGGGTGGGCATCATGACATGTGAGCCAAGTCTGCACAGATACAACAAATACCCAAAGTATGTCTGCGGCATCATGGGCGGGCCGCTGCTCTGAGGGACTTCACACAGGTGAATGAGAGCAGCTGCACATTTTGTAGATTTTCGTCTCCACAGTGAGAGTGAGACCGACACGGCAGCTGTGCCTGGCTGCTTCAGTCTGGCTGGCAGGCGTCAAGGTGCAGCAGCAGCAGCAGCAGCAGAGGGAGAGGAGAGGAGAGGAGGAAGAGCCGCTGCTTTTTAATTAACTATCCGACACGAGACGCTGGCTGCCGCGCACAATAACGTGACGGCTTTTTACTGAGTGACCGCAGACGGGAGACACGCGGGAGAGGACACTATGTCGAGAGGAAAAGGTAAGGTTGGACATGCATGCTCTCGTGCTAACAGGTAGACCGACAGAGCGCGTCTCGTGCTGCTGCTGGATGTTGGCGCGCACTAGACGCGTGCTGCATGGATGGATAGAGGCAATCTGTAGGAATGTGCGGCGGTCTTAAAAACACTGCACTGTCCAGCTCGGTCTTATCCTTATATATCTGTCCTGTCTGTCTCTGTGTCTGTGTTACAACGAAATGTGTGACCCGTCAGATTATGTGACGCTGCAGGGTCAAATAGATTAAACAAAAATGACTCAATGTGTGTGTGGTCACCTGTTCTGTGTGACCCTATAAATAAATACCATATGGGTGGGGGTGGGGGGGACACTATTTTTGGTAACAGCTATTAAAATTCAGGGAGCATATATAGGCCTAGAGAAAAAGAAACCCCCAAAAAACTTTTGGTGAAATCCCCAATCAGGTCACAGAATCTGTAGACACACATTCTGCTCTATTCCTAGCATCAGGCAAATAAAATCTGAAAAATAAACAGCCAGGATAAGGTTAAATCAGGAGAAGAAGAAGAAGTGAACAAAAGGATAATACAGAGGAGTTCAGTGCATTTCTAATAATAGCAGGCAGTTTTGTTTTTGTTTTTTTTCCATGCAGCTCATTTGATTGTTAATTGGACATGAGGTGGGGGGGCAGTATACTGTTGACAGGACAGAATCAGCTCTGAGGTCTTCACATTTCTGTGCCATAAAAAGTTTATTGTTACTCATTCAAAAGATTATTTTTCTGCAAATATGGCACCTGTTTGCATTATGGTATTTTAGGTCATTTTCCATTGCAATGTATTTATTGTTAGGATTACCTCTGTGTATGAACAAACATCATGTTCAGACTGAAAGCCCAGTGACTTTCTTTTATTTTTAGACAGATTTAAAAAAAACAACAAAAAAAAACAACACATTAACACACATGTTTTGGTGTTAAGTTAATATAAAAACCTGACCATCATGCTGGTGGCAGCAGGGTGGCATTGTGACTAGTCAGGTTTTTCTTCAGCCTCGAGGTCCAGAGTTTATTTCCGTGTGTTGTTGTCATGCACGTCTGCCCTGCCAAAAAGCCTTTGAGCAAGTCATTGAATCTCTTCCAGCTTCAGGCTCACTGTTCTGTAGGCTATGTGACGTTTGTTTCTCTGCCCTTTTCCACGAGGCGAGAGCGGAAAGCGAATCTCCCCGCAGGGATCAATAACATCACATCATTATTACTCTCAGTAGTGTCACAATATAGAGGAGATCTTATTCAGTGTGGTTTGGGCTTTAAAATATTGCTGTCTCGGATTTAAAGTAACATTGTCACTAGATATGAGGGTGCAGTGGCAGACAAAGTGGGAAGTCCTCTCTAAAACAGAATATGAATAATAAAATATTTCCCTTTCGACTGGAGGCTGATTCAAATAAAGTGCCTGAGATCAGGAGTTGCATTAACCCATTAAATCTTCACTTGGGTTCCTTAAATTTAGACAGAATGTATTTTCTGTATCTGCTAGTTCCCACATTTCCATGTGTGCTACTTTCAGTGAATGAATTATTCCAAAGACACCATGTTTTTATGGCTGCACCATTAAAATCAAATAGAAATATTCTGGGTTTCTGCATGGTTTTACACAATTACATATGTGGAAAAAAAGTTGTGTAAAACCTTTTGTGGCTCCAGACGGAGCTGTGTGAAGTCTGATAAGAGGCCGCTCCTCATCTCTGCTCAAGGCTAGCAGCTTGAGGCTTCATTATGCTCCTAGCCAACGTTTCCTCATACAACGGTTAGTATGATAGCTTACACTTAATTAAAGTGCAACCGATGCAATCTATATAGGACTTATAGCCATAGCTAATTCGCAGACCTTGTCCTGGTTAGGCTTTTAAGAAAAACATTTCCGTGACAAATAAATCATTGTTGACTTCTGGTTTCACACGGGACATGAACATCGGTCTCCTGGGTGAAAGTACGTTTATTTTTTTTTTACCGCTCTTTATACTTCCTCACGATTACGTGGATTACATACAAATTGATTTCGTGGGATACATACAAATTACAGGTCATCACTTTTCCTATAGCTACGAACGGCTGTCGGCGGTGTAATTGCATTGTGGGTAATGTAGGCCCCAGGTTTTTTACAAGGAAGACGAATGCATAAATACGAAAGTTGCTAATTCTGTTTTTGCTGCTCTCAACAATGACATAGTCTTCGTCCGATACCACATACTATGCACTACATACCCAATATGTGTACTATCATTCAACATACTTTTGTGTGAATAAACAGTAGTATGCATCTTTTCAGACATACTGAGCAGTAATTTATGTTGTAACTTACTGAGAGCCTCCTTGCTGGTTGGAGACGTGTAACCATGGTAACCCGCGCCAACCTCATGTGACCAAAACAACATTTGTGAGAGTCAAAGTCTGAACTAATTTAAAAACCATATTACATCTAGCAAAGTGAAATTTAATATTTACAGTTAAATTAAAATCTTAATGATGTTACAGAGCTGTTTGTCAACGTCTGTTATGAACGTTGTCGTCACTACTGCATTGTATTGTGGGATATTCATGCCGCCGTAGTGTCCAGCGTTACATACTATAATATTTCACTGGAAAAAGTATGCAATTTGCGTGCTACTGGTTTTATACTAAGGTTTCGGACATACTAAAAAATCTCACATACTGTTTTATTGTACTAAATAGCATGTTGGTATTGAATTTTGGAAGCAACTATTGACCTTTTCATTGCCATTCTATTGCTAGGGCAACAACCTTGGTCCAAGGTTACTTCCTGTCAGCTACTGCATTAAGAAACATTGCACCAGGAAATACAAAGGAGTCCATTTAGTCTATAGGAGTGCATTGGTTTTCTTTTAAGAAACGTTGGCAATGCCGCACGAATTTGAAATAGAGTTATGAGGATTTGAACAAAGACTGGCAGCACAGCAGATTCAACATGAGGCATACGCCAATGAAAGGGTTAATAAAAAACCCTGCTCATGAAACAAATATGAAAGGGAATAAATATAAAAACATCAGACACTGAAGATCATTTTCATTCTGAAACTGAGGGACCGATGTTTTGTACATGTTTTTACATAAGAGTGTCAGGTGCAGCCTCTAAGGTCACCAACAGTTTGTTCCACTCTAGAAATAAAGCAAATAGTGGTATTTTTAGTAGATAATCTCACAAGACAAATTAGATTCTCTGACTGCATGGAAAATCATTTTTTTTGTTTCTCAACAGCTGCAACTGGATGTCATCTCCAGTTAATCTTAATTATATTGCATTGAGCCTCACCGTAAAATTCACTCGCTAATGGAAACTGCGAGGCCTTACATTATTTCACCCCAGCTCTATAAAATCACGTGAACCCTGTGATGCTCCAGCAGGCCGGTGGCAGATTGAGAGCAATGTGCAGTATGTGTGGGTTTACTGGTAGTGCAATCATATCTCACGCATGCAGTGTATCTGTTTTCATTAAACATCGCTTGACCTCAGCTCACAGTAAGCCTCGTGAAGTAGAGCGGTTCTTACGGAAGCATTGTTCTTTAAAGTCCCGCCAACATTGACAGGGCGGACTTTTTAATTTCACGACTTTCACTTACGTACGCTGATCTTATCTTTGTCATTTTCAATTATAAGAGGCCTGCGAGGGATTCTACACTTCTTGATTCTAATTCAACTGTTCTCTCTTGACTCACTTGAGAGCTAAATCTGCACCATTATCACGGTTAGGGACTGTGATATAAAAGACAAGGATAATATATAAGTGCTGTATATATTATTTCATCATTAAAGTCTGACAACCAGCGTTTATGGGCTATACGCTTTAGTTTGCTGTGATGTGTTTTCTCAGCTTTTGCAGAAACTATGGCATTGTGCCCAGATTCATTGACTGCCTATTAAAACAGAAGAGAACCCCCCAGTTTTAATCGTCCAAATATTGGAAGATCATTTTGAGCAATAAGGATTTATTAATAATGATCAGGAATTATGAGGGCTCTGCTGTGGAATGCTTCAGTCCTCAAAATAAAGCAGGTGTGACTCAAAGTTTAGGCTTAGCGGCGTTGCTCGGGATGGCAATTCAAGTCATGTCAATTTTATTTCTATAGTGCCAAATCACAACAGAAGTTATTTCACGACACTTTTCATGTAGAGCAGGTCAAGACCGCACTCTTAAATTTACAGAGAGGTTTGTATGATATCTTACGAAATGCTATTCCTCATCTTTCATGCGTTTTCCTACGAATGTCCAGCAATGTGTGTCAAAATCGGCTTGTTACATGCATGCAGTCTTTTCAAAATAAACTTCCGTCTTGACAGGAAACAACTTGGTTAGGTTTAGGCTACAAAACCACGTGGTTAAGTTTAGAAAAAGATCATTGTTTGGGTTAAAATAACTACGGAATTAGCATCACTTAAGTACGTAAGTTACGTCACAAATAAGTCAACGTTTGGGTTAAAATAACTATGGAATTGGCTTAACTTAAATTCGGAAGTTATGTGACAAAATAAATCAACGTTGACTCTAGTTTCACACGGGATACGAACAGCGGTCTCCTGGGCGAAAGTCCGGTGTTAAAGTTGTTCAACACCTTGGTTTAGCACATTAGTATGATAACATGCTAAACTAAGATGGTGAACATGGTAAACAATAACATCAGCATGTAACTAGTACAACCTCACAGAGCTGCTATGGGGGACTCCTATAGTCTTGTCGAACACACATTCAGTGATGCCAATTGACGATCAGCCATTTTACTAATTGTTTTTTGTCTAATTTGACTTTCTGTGAAGAAATACAGATGCTCAATTCTAGCTGTGCTCTGCTTCTCATTCAATTATTTTCACACCTGCAAACATCTCAGTCTTTTTATTGGCCACTGAGCAGTTACTTTTAATGGGAGCCATAATTTAACTCTCTGGTGTGGGGATTCAAACCATAGACTCTTTAGTTACATGGCTGTTTCTCTCTCCGTGAGGCTACTTCCACCCCATTCCAGCAGCGGCTTGAAGCCACACAGGTCTTGTGCTGCCAAATCTCTTTAAGAACTTTTGCTTTTCTAATCACCCTCAGTCATCTTTGTCATCCTCCCCTCCCCAGAGTCTTAACTGATCCCTACTGTTTGTCCACCCTAAAGATTTCATGAACCATTCCAGCGCTCAGTGTGAGATATCGCACCTCTGAGCATTTTTTTATTCGTCATATTTGATGAAATTGGATCAGTCTGAAGGGGTGTTTTTTTCATTTGCTGTCCAAATAAAATAAATGGTAGCCTACCTGCTGTTTTGCTGAGATTCAGCATCGAGCTAAAAATAGAGCTGAAGGATGCTGATGAACAGTCTCTCTATTTTTCTCTCTGCTTCCTCCTCTTTCTCTGTGAAGGTGAATAGTGAATGCTGAATGCAGTATTTTAGTGTTGAATCTGTCACGTTTGTCATGTTGTAACAGGGAATAGACTGCTGACACATTTTCTGTAAAAACGATTTTATTTGAAGCTGTCAGTTATGGTCCAAACCCAGTTCATATCGCTCAGTTTAAGACATGATACATACTTTCATGAACTCTATTATACTGCAGCAGCTTGCTGTGTGTTGGGTTGTCGTCCTGGCAAATAGTCCCCAGACAGCCTGCTCAACAAGCAGCACCACAGTGTTCTCTAAATCCTACAGAGGCGTGTGCTAATGCATTCAGCCTGTGACCTCTGTTATCTTATTTGATCATACAAAACAGTGCTAATTTAAATTTAATAGGTGTTTGTCATGGGGAAGCACACTGGGCCCATGTCGGGGAGCAGCTACTCGCAATGCACACAGCAGCTGGCTCGCTGCTATTTGAGGTCGGAGACAAGGCGGTGGCAGGGGACCGTCTCACCTGGAGCCGGGCACCAGTCCACTTGTTGTTTGTCACTGCCTAAATGTCTTGACGTCACAATGTTGTCTGAATACAAAGGGGAAGGCAGAAACAGCATTTTCTGTCTCGCCTTTGGTGAATCACAAATTTCTGGCTGTGAAGAAGCTCTCAGACTCTCCAAATGGGCTTTTTAAAGGTGCTCTCACTCAGCTCTTTAATGCTAGACTTTTAGCAAACACATTTAGTTTAAAATCTACTAGAGTGGTGCAAATATTTTAGCACCTGCCAGAGAGCATCCAGTTGAATTCACTCATTCAAATTGTTGTAAAATTACTTTTTTTAAAGATGCTCTATACGATATCCAGAGCATTAATATAGCAGCAAACAACTATTTGCTATGTAAAGATATAGAGGAATAATGTCTACCTGAGCAGAGAATGTCACTCTCCCTCGGTGTGTGCTGTGATTCAAGTTTCTCTGTGCTTTGTTTACATAGCCGGGCTGGCCCGGCCGTAAGTTTCTTTTAGTGCATGTGAGCGTGCCCCGCTGGCTAGCTCACGGCCACCGCTCTGCACTGCTCTCATACGACGGTTACAGCTGATAATGCACGAAGGGGCGTGTCTGATGGTGTGATGTCATTTTGGCAATGCGGACAATCTCAAACCTCGCAGATCTGTCGAGCATAAATCAAGCATGAGGCTGTCGAGGATAACCATTGTTTTTTTTAGACTGGCAAGTTCACAAAGGTTTAGGCTACAAAGGTTTGGTTCATTGTTATGGTTTTATGGCCCACTGCTTTACTGTTTTGGGTCACTCTCGACACTCTCATAGGGTCATTTTGGCAGCTGTTTTTAGTAAGAGAGATGGACATTTTTACCCAAGAGGTGGTGGAGACCAAAAACAGAGCTAAAACAGAAGTGAATATTGGACTCACATTCGCTAGGTGGACAGAAACTCCACTCTAAATGTCTATGTCTAAATGTTGTCCTTGAGAGAAGATAAAAAAAATAATTGAATTAATTGGAAAAACATCAGTGCATAGCTCCCAAGCCATCTGGTTTCCTCACCCTCCCAAATTCATAATCAAATACTTAAATCATGTATGAAAATTATAGTTGGGGTTTGTGATCCCCTCACCAGTAAGCTATAATTAAGTGATTGCTTCTTCAACCCAGTATTTATCCAATTTAAAATCATAAGAGCATAGAGTTCATAATGTAACCCCTTCACATGTCCCCCACAGGCTGGACATGCAGTACTATATGTGGTCATCGCTGCATCGACAGAAGGGGAGAGTGTGCAGCTAGTAACGGTGATTATCACCTAGTCGTGGCGTAGGCAGTCCATTAACAGTCGATGCGAGCGCTGATATTCGTAGCTGCAGTGCAGATAAATAGCATCCAGGGGGATAATGTCTGGAAGGTGAAGCTGTGACCGTTTCAACATTTTTGAGGAGGAATCAATCTCCACGATGTCTCTCATTGGCTGTAGAGATTGATTTTAACTTTGTGCTGAAATGAGGTTTAATTAAATTAGGGGACAGGCTATTTATAGCTACTTCCAGCTCACAGAGGACCAGGCAGACTTCTGCCAACTTTATTGTTTACCTTTTTTGAACCACAGGATGTTCAGTGTGGCATTAAGAGGCACAGAATCTTTTTCCTTCTCTCCTTGTAGATTTCTGTACATCACGTCTAGTCAAGTCCTTGTAATTTTCATCTTTACTGGGGCATGTTGGCACTTCTCATTTCCTCCCCCCTCTCCACGCAGAGAAGAAAAACATTATTAGATTTCCTCTTGACGTGGCAGATATCACAGTCTGATGTTGTGGCTCGTCCAATATTCACTCAGAAGTGGTTTGCATCATCATCAGAGAGCCCTCCTGCACTTCCCCTCTGCGTGACAGCAGCCGTTGCCATCGCCTATGACCCGGTGGCTCTTTTGGGTGCCGTTAGTTGCTCAGAGTTCCTTGAATACGAAATGCTGCTAATTACAAAATGAGGATATTGGCACTCTCATAGCTTACAGACCATCTGGGTTGGAGAGAAGAGAGAGGCAATGAGAGATGAAGCTCCGGCAAGAAGAAATTCCTTGAGGATGGTAGCAACTGATCAAAAGCAGATTCCTCCTATGAGGTTGTCCTTAATGCTGAGGGCTTGCTCATTATCCTGAAAACCCTGAGCACTTTATGAGTACCTTCTTCAAACTCACGTTGAAGGAATTTCACATTCAAATCTGGAATACTTTACTTTTTGTCTTGCATACATACATATTACAAGCATATAAACCTTGTGGTAGGAGGACTGAGTTGGTAACAGTGGACTGTTTTTGGCTGAAATTAATCTTTTGGTCCAGAATTGGTCTGGACACTTTAATTGGCACCACAGAATCTTGTTACATAATAACATCATATTATCACAATACCACTAAGTCCTCCAAACTAAACAACAATACACAAAATATGCTCTCTATCTATCTGTTTGAGTGCTTTCTGATGTTGCCTCCCGATTATAGGCTGTTTTCATACACCGTTCGTAGCTATACCTACAAAAAGTAACGCACTGTAATTCGTATGAATCCCACAAAATAAATTTGTATGTAATCCATGTAATCATGAACCAGGAAGTATGAAGAGCAACATACAGCGCGTAGGGAGGAGGTCGGGGTGGATGCATTGGTCAAAGAACACCGGACCTTCGCCCAGGAGGCCGATGTTCATACCCCGTGTGAAACCAGAAGTCAAAGTTGATTTATTTGTCACGTAACTTCCGTACTCAAATTACGTCACTTTCAGAGTTATTTTAACCTAAACCATGATCTTTTCCTAAACCTAAACAGGCAGTTTTGTTGCCTAAACCAAACCAAGTCGATCTTTTCCTAAACCTAACTAAGTAGTTTTGTTGCCTAAACCTAACCAAGTTGTTTCCTGTGGAGACGGAAGTATATTTTGAGAAGACTGGAGCAGAAATTGACACGTGCGTCATGTGTTGTTGGACATTCGTAGGAAAACGCACGAACAATTAGGAAAATAACTTTTCGTGAGATATCATACGAACTGTTGTGTGAGGATACGTTGCCTATTGGCACGACTTCATTTGTCAGTGAATTCCAAAAGTGTTACAAATAAAAGTCATTGGATTTGCCACGTCTATCAGTATGTTTCTATCCACATATTTTTATGTGCATTTTCAATTTGTGCATAAGATTTTTATGTTTAGCTTAGGTGGGAACTTTGTATATCAATAAAAGCAAAATGCAACAAAGTGCAATGAAAACAAATTTAGGGAATAAATCACTGAAGCTTCCACTAAACAGACGTGATGTGTGGAGCGATGGGAAGTCTTCAAGGTGCAGTAATTGTTGACCAACCTGTCACTGCTGTGCTTCAGTATATTTTTTAGGTAGTTGTACTTGACTTTAATATTTCCACACTAGAGGATTTTTTTTAACTATATTTATGCTACTTTGAGATACAGGTACAATTATGAATGCTTATGCATATATCCTGTGAGATTTGTGGAAATTAGGCCCTTCTGTGAAAGACACCTGCAAGATGAATTAAACTGCAATTAAAGCCAGCTGCATGTTGAAACCCCAGATGATCAGACCCAGTATAAGTGAACCAGCGGCCATGTTTGCCAACCCTCACGATTTTCTCAGGAGACTCCCATTTTTTATTGCCCTCTCCCGGTTTTAATATTTCATAACATTGAACAGTTCCACAAAATACTTGAGTTTAACTTAGCATAAAAGTGGGGTTTAGAAACATTTCTAACTCCTTCTCTGTACAGCTGGAGGCAGTTGTGCAGTCCAATGCTGGAATGGTCTTCTTCTTGATCTTCTTAGGATGATTTGAGTACTCGAGGCAAATATATGTAATAGAAGAAAGAAAGATGAATGTGTTCAATTATAAATCTTTCAGGAGCTGCAGTTGAGCTATTTCTCACTCGTCTCCCAGAGTTACCAACCTGAATCCATAACTTCACAGCATCTTCAACAGCTGCCAATAGAAACAAAATGTCCCTTTATATCACAGCCCTACAGGTTAACGTGTCTGTATTGAATTTCCTGTAAATCATATGTATTTAGTGTGTGAATTACACTGACAATCAATGGAAAGTACCGTATAGATTCATAAATTATAAGGATTTATTTCAGCAGGATAACCTGAGACAGAGCGAGCGAGAGATTTTCTCGCATTGTGAATGTCATATAACGTATGACTCATGCAGGATGGAAGACATTAACATTCACTTAGAAAAAAGATAACTTGATTAAGCTTATTCATCCATAAATACAGACACATCTGCAGCAAATTGTCACCACAGGCATAGCTGGATATTGAACATAAACAAAAAACACCTTCACACATGAGAATGAAATATAAATAAAATCTGTCTACAGATTTCTATACAATAACTGTTTCCCAGAAAGTAATAGATAGATATAATATAGATCCCTCTAACAGCAGCTGTGCAGTATCTGCTTCCCTCCCTTTGTTTGTAATACTAGACCAGGGAATTTTCTTTGATTATAGGTGCTTTCACAAGCCAACATTTAGTCCATTTTAATCAAACTCTGGTCCTTTGTGAATGCAGTAATTGTACTTTGGTGCAGACCAAAACAACCGATCCGAAACTGTTTGCGGAGGCGGATCCTAGTGTGGTCCGATCGCAGCGAGAACATAAACCGACCTAATTGCAGGAAGTGAATCAAAACGTAGGGGATTATGGGTACGGGCATTTGTTGAGATGGACACAGGTTAACACAGGTAAACATGAGTGGGAGAGGACTGACCTGGACTTAGTCCGATGTTTGCTTGACATTTGGGCCAAAGAGAACATACAGACTATGCTATATAAAGTCCACAAAAATACTGACATTTATAAAGTTAAACTAAAGAGATAAACTGGAGGAGAAGTTCTCTCTGATTCGGACTAGCCAAACAGACTATGCTTTGTGAAAGCGCCCTAATGCTGGCTACACACTACACAAGAATCAAGCCGATTTTGGGCCCGATTCCTCCCTCCCAACGATCGTCAGCAAAGCCCCGATTTTTTGATGGTTCTAAAGATTTTCTTTCCAGACATTACTATGATGTGAGGTATGTTAAGAGTGTTTTTCACTTCCCACGATCGGCTCGGAAGTCCATCCTGGCCGCACCGATCTCAAATTGTAAATAATGAACATGTTCAATATTTATGATCGGATATTCTGTTGTGTGTGGGGAACCCCGAGGACAGCCGATGATGCACTTACGTGGGATAGCCAATTGAGAAATAAACTGACTGAAGCGGAAGGACCGTCATCCGCCATGTTTGTTTACACTAAAGTCACGTTTTGATCGTGAGAGATTTAGCGAGACTTCCTTTTTTTTTTCTTGTTGTTCATGAATGGAATCTGTTAGTGTGTGGTGTGCTGCTGTTTTGGCCAAATTGTTATTCACCACACACTATAGGAACAAAACTGTTAAATTTATCATATGTTATGTGTGGGGTCTCTCACATTTTTAATATCTGTTAAGATTTGAAAAATCTTTTAGTTTGGGCCAGCCTTAAGGCACAATTAGGGTACTTTTTACAGTTTCTCTGGTTTTGTAGCTAAAATAAACAACTCAGCATAGTTTCATCAAAGGTGCCTTTAAACAACTCAAAATATTCTGTATTTAAAATGAGAAAGAACGGGACACTGTGGGGTTTACTGACCATCAACAGCCACCATAACGTTAGCCCTGGTGACTACACAGAGCTCTCTCTAGAAGTCCTGTCCACGCTGTGAAGCTGCAGGGTTCACACACCTGAACTAAACCTGGTGAGTCCTGAATGTAGGCTTTAGCTTCCAATTAATAAGAGACCAAAATTATATGGCAAAAAAATCTCTTCTATGTCTTTTTACCACATAGCATTTTCAGGGACTATGCTCAGTCTACTGTAGTTGACACAGAACATTAAAACTGGGCCATCCATCCCACTCTTACATTAAAAGTCAAACATTTAACCCAGTGGTGTCCTGTGACACACATACTGAATGTAGCACTGCAGCCGCGTGTGTGTAGTAAAGCTAGATATTCATACCTGTAAGCGAGGGACAGATAGGAGGGGTATAACCCGTGATTGCAATGGAGCTGCTCCAGTAATGGATGCTGTCAGCACACCGTCTCAACCCGGCTGCAGGCCTTTGTGTAAACACTGCTGGGAGTGGATAATGGAAAGAAAGAGATGAAAGAGGGAAGACTTGAATCACAAACAACCTTGTGTTGTCTTGCTCTGAAGCAAAGCTTTTTAGATGCTTCCACACAGCTTTTCTTTGAACAGAGCCCAGTGAAGTGCTGGGCTTCTCCCCCGTCTCTTCCTCCCTCCTCGTTAGTTTCCATAAGTTGAACGTTTGGATTCAAAAGGAAAGCTGTTTTGGTTTTGCGTGCTTTAATTTTGCAGACAAAAGCAATTTGATCAAAGTAACTGATGAATCCCCAGTGGCTGTTTTGGGTAGGCGATTCTGTTGAACACTGTGAAACCAAATTTAAGCATGTCTAATTAGTGAGAAGGACTGGAACACCCTGATATCTAATTAATAAACTTGCAGACTGGTATTCTCCTTGATACTTTGCTAATTCTTTGTTAAACTTATATTAACCTATTAATACAGCACCAAATATTTCCATAACACATTATGGAAATCGAGTCTTATGTTATTTTGTTTTTATTGTTAATCAATTCGGGTTGAAAAGGCATGAACGTGAGCACACAAATACTTGCTATGACTGAGAAAGCTCCATTATATCTGTCTCTGCATGTAATTATACCAAAGTGCATGAAAAGGCAAACAAATGTGTATGCCTCATGTCAGCCAAAGTCCATTGTTCAAAGTAATTACTGTATGACCAAGTTTAAAGGAACAGGTGTAACATTTCAGGGGATCATTTGGCATAAATGGAATATAATATTCAGAACTATGTTTTCATTAGTGTATAATCCTGAAACTAAGAGAAAGTGACCCTACTTCTCTCTTGATTTATTACCTCAGTAAACATTGTAAACATGAGTTTATGGTCTCAATCGCTAGTTTCAAGTCTTCTTCAACACAGCATGATGTTCATGTATTAAATTATGGTCCCATTTACAGTCAAATAGACCATAAAGCAGGGCATAAAGCAGCCTCTCGTGTCACTTCTGGTTGCAAATAACCAAGAAGGCGACGGCCAAAAACCAAGATGACGACTATTAAACTTCCAAAACGGCAGTCCACAAGCCAATGGGTGACGTCATGGTGACTGAGTCCATTTCATATATACTGTCTATGGTCCAGACTGAAATACTATCAGATGGATTGCCATAACATTTCATCCAAACATTCTAGGTCCCCAGAGTTGGTCTCAATCCTATTGGATCCCCTGACTTTTCCTCTAGCGCCATCATCAGCTCAAATTTCTATTTTTCCAATACTTTTGTTTTTGACCAATACTTGAAAACTAATGACATTCCCATCAGCCTCAGCTGTACTTTGTGTTCAGTACTTAGTAGCAAGCATGCTAACTACAGTAAACACTGAACCTGCTAAACATCAGCGTGTTAGCATTATCATTGTGAGCGTGTCGACATGCTGATGTTAGCCTTTAGCTCAAAGCACCGCTGTACCAAAGTGCAGTCTCACAGAGCTGCTAGCATGGCTGTAAACTATTAGTCTTCTGGTCCTATACATTGGCATGAGATCTAATTCTACATATCCTACATTAACATACACATTGTGTTTTGACATGAAAAGTGTGAATATTTGAAATACTTATTGACACAATGTAATTTCTTTGTTTTAAAACAAACACTTGACTTATCTGGTTCAGCCTTTCACACAGAGCTTTAATTTTGTAAGTCATGTTGTTAATTATTAAACACCATGTACATTGCTAAACCTAATTTGCTTGGGACTACAATCAAATTACACCAATACTGATTTCCACCATGCTGCCTCGTGAAACAACCATGAGCCTTGTTCTGAGATACATGTATATACATGAAGGAGCACTCTCCTCTCACCAACTGAATCCACATGCCGACTTGCAGTGATTGGCTAGTAGATGTGAAAAGGGGGTACATCTTCTCACTATTGACAAAATGTTCCTATTCCTTATTCCTGGCTTCAAGCAGGATTGTCTACTCAAGACTTGTACTCCTGCTGTTTGTGTGATCATAATCTGTAGTTCTTTCAAGCATCCAGTCAGTATCCGTGGGGATATAGTGTCCTGTAATGCTCTGCAGGGAGCTACAGCAATCATTTCCATTACCCAGTGGGGTGAGAGACGCTTTGGTGTGAGGCTTCAGCCATACAGGCAATTGGTTAGATTTCTTAAACCTAGAGCTCCAGGAGTAACATCCACAACACGTGTCTGCTCCGACAGTGAACGCATTAGATAAAAACAGTAGCCTACTTTAAGATCACTTGGAAGGCCTCCTAAGGTGACTGACGGTGTATCCACTCAACAAATCAAATCTCATGATGAAGAGAGGTGCTGGGGAGTTGTCGAGAGCTGCAGCTGGCTTGGCATGGCTGAATTGTGAGTGTTTTTATTTCTCAAAGTAGTTCCTTTCCTTTGCTCACGCTGTGCACCCTATCAGCTCCCCTCTGTATGTGCTTTCTGTGCACACAGGAGCTCTCAACACTGTGGCACACAGGAACGCCTCTGTCCGTCCGTATGCCTCTTCAGCATGTCTCTTTCAAATCCTCAAGACAGTCAAGTAGAAAGCACAGCTGAGAGTGACGGGTCCAATATTAGATGCTTCACACCAGGCAGAAATTTGCAGTAGTAACAACCTAGCGTTACTTCCAAGGGCCATTATAGCCATTTTATACAAAGCCTACATTATTTTGAGGGGTTACAGGTAAGCAATAGGATTATGTGCTAACTTATGCTATTTTCTCACTCTATAGAATAAAACAGAACTGTAGTTTCCCATTCCCTTCTGTATTTCTCTTCTTTTTTGCCAGTGGATTATACTCGTAGGTTACCATTTTTTAAATCTTGCGCCTCTGTCAGATGTATCGTAGTGTGCTACGATATGCCTGTCGTCAGTCAGGACCAATGAGACAGTCAGGCTGAGGAATGACAGATCAGGAGGGTTTACTTACGTTTTTTAAGTTAAGGTTCTGTCTCATACAAATCATCTTAATCATTTTTTTTTCCAGTGGTCACTTGCGGTATTGCGTATCCCAGAAGTAATCCCGAAAGCGAGAAAACTTTTTTGGTGTATGCTCCAGGTGAGCAATTCTCATTGGACTGAATAGGTACCATCTTGGGGTCCGGTATCCAGTTCTTATATTACATCCATGGTCTTAATAACCTGTAATATTTCTCCCCTATAGATTTGCACTGAATAGATTCTTAAAAATACGGAACAAATCCTTATTAGTTCAATATGGAACACGTCTTTTAGTTTCCAATTACGGGATGATTCCTTATTGTACGGGACGGTTGGCAACCCTATCATCAACTGAAAGCTGACTTTTTATGGGGACATGCAGTTTAGCTTCAGTCTTGTAGTGTGACATAACATATACCATGCCATAAAGTCAAAATCTCTTAACAGAGTTCTCCTCTTAAAGGGAGTCAGCTTGAAACATCAGCACGAGAAGGCGTTGTTAACTCATAAAGCTAACGTTGATAAGCTGATAAGCTGATAAGATCATAGACGGTATATAAGATGTGGACGTAGTCACTGTGACGTCACCCATTGGTTTGTGGACTGCTGTTTGTGGACAAGGTTGCCACGCCCTAAAGCATACCCTGCTTTATGGTTTATTTGACTCTAAATGGCACCATAATTTACTAAATGAACATCATACTGTATTGAAGAAGACT
>CAKAOI010053145.1:24951-86655 GCA_916701655.1 Sebastiscus albofasciatus | reverse complement strand
AATTTGCAGTAGTAACAACCTAGCGTTACTTCCAAGGGCCATTATAGCCATTTTATACAAAGCCTACATTATTTTGAGGGGTTACAGGTAAGCAATAGGATTATGTGCTAACTTATGCTATTTTCTCACTCTACAGAATAAAACAGAACTGTAGTTTCCCATTCCCTTCTGTATTTCTCTTCTTTTTTGCCAGTGGATTATACTCGTAGGTTACCATTTTTTAAATCTTGCGCCTCTGTCAGATGTATCGTAGTGTGCTACGATATGCCTGTCGTCAGTCAGGACCAATGAGACAGTCAGGCTGAGGAATGACAGATCAGGAGGGTTTACTTACGTTTTTTAAGTTAAGGTTCTGTCTCATACAAATCATCTTAATCATGGATCTATAATAAGACCTGTATATGGCAACGCTGCTCAGCCTTGCTTCCAATTTTTTCCAGTGGTCACTTGCGGTATTGCATATCCCAGAAGTAATCCCGAAAGCTAGAAAACTTTTTTGGTGTATGCTCCAGGCGAGCAATTCTCATTGGACTGAATAGGCACCATCTTGGGGTCTGGTACCCAGTTCTTATATTACATCCATGGTCTTAATAACCTGTAATATTTCTCCCCTATAGATTTGCACTGAATAGATTCTTAAAAATACGGAACAAATCCTTATTAGTTCAATATGGAACACGTCTTTTAGTTTCCAATTACGCGATGATTCCTTATTGTACGGGACGGTTGGCAACCCTATCATCAACTGAAAGCTGACTTTTTATGGGGACATGCAGTTTTGCTTCAGTCTTGTAGTGTGACATAACATATACCATGCCATAAAGTCAAAATCTCTTAACAGAGTTCTCCTCTTAAAGGGAGTCAGCTTGAAACATCAGCACGAGAAGGCGTTGTTAACTCATAAAGCTAACGTTGATAAGCTGATAAGCTGATAAGATCATAGACGGTATATAAGATGTGGACGTAGTCACTGTGACGTCACCCATTGGTTTGTGGACTGCTGTTTGTGGACAAGGTTGCCACGCCCTAAAGCATACCCTGCTTTATGGTTTATTTGACTCTAAATGGCACCATAATTTACTAAATGAACATCATACTGTATTGAAGAAGACTTGAAACTAGCGATTGAGACCATAAACTCATGTTTACAATGTTTACTGAGGTCATAAATCAAGTGAGAAGTAGGGTCATTTTCTCATAGACTTCTACACAATCACACTTCAAGTCGTCCCTTGCTGGTCATTAGAAAGAATGCAAGTTTAAGGCACTTACGCATTGGCTTCACTTTTCAAACCCCAGAGGTCGCCTACTGGATAAAATCCAGGAACCACTCTTGAAATTACAATAAGTGAATTACAGTCCAGAGATCACTGAGGTTGGTGTGATGATATTCCTCTAGCTCACAGTGTACTTCATGCTGAGTGTGTATTAATGTCTCCACTTGTGTCTGACACAAAGTATGAAACATAGATGAGCAGTTGGGCCACAAGCAGGTATGCCGGCTCGCTAAACACCACCAACACACTTGCAACATAACAGAATGATTATCTTTCCGTTGTATTGACCTACATTCTGGTCAAGAGTTTGATGAGGATTTCAGATGTATTTATAGCTCCTGTTGCCATTTGGTTTAAGTGGGGGGAGACATATTTCAATTTTCAAAGAGAGAAGTGTTTAGTAGGCTAATCATCTTGATGTTTTGTGCAGCAATTTGTTATTTTACTGTGAGAGAAGAGAATTGTATCATTTGGCCAAATTGTCTTGTGTGTAGGCTACTATACGGTAGTTTGGTTGAAACAAGTTAGGACTCAGGGATGGTAGCCTATACAATATAAGGAATGTCTGTGTTAAGGTGCAGGGGGAATGCTGCTTTGGCTGTTAAGTGCTTCTGCTGGTCTGTACTGTATGTTGATGCACAGTAAATGCTCACCCAAGGACTAAATTAATTCTCGTCTGAGCCTCCTTACTCATCCTCCAGTAGGCCAACATGACAAGGTTTAAGGCTCTGTAGAGGTTCAGGGATCCTGGAGAACTATTTTGCTGACGGGCAGAACTTCCACTAAGTCAAAGGTTGAGCGCTTAAGTTTATCCCTAACTTGGTTGGCATATTGACTATTTGTCCAGGAATAAAGTGCTTAGAAAGCGTTGGCAAGGATTTTTCTTTAGATGCTGTTCAGGGGGAAGAAATCACTGCTCTATTAAGATTCTTTGAGGTTTCTTGGTAGTTATGTAAAACCATAAAGAGACTTTTTTTCCCATTTTGTAGTGCTAACATGGTTGGTGTGTGTGAGAAATGTACAAACAGAAATAATAAATTGGTGTGTAATTAGTTTTGGTAAATTGACTTGCGTTTAAATAGTGCCTTTCTAATCTTCCAATCACTGAAAGTGCTTTACACTACACGTCAGCATTCACCCATTCACACACACATTCACACACTGATGCCAGAGGCTGCCATACTAGGTGCCAACCTGCTCATAAGGATCTAATCTGATCATACACACACATTCACAAACTGATGGCACAGCCTTCGGGAGCAATTTGCTGTTCTTGCCCAAGGACACTCGTGGCATGCGGACTGGAGGAGCCGGGGATTGAACCGCCTGGGCCACAGCCGCCCCTGTCGCTGCAGTGGAACAGTAATCTCAGTTTCCAATGTTGTACTGTCATTACAGTACCACCACACAGAAAATAGACATTTTCTCTTGAAAATTATTCCCAATGGCGACATTGCCGGATGGACGACAACACACATCTCATTGCATGTATGAAGGTATTATTTGTGCAAAACACCTGAGCACCTGTGAAAGTGTAATTTGCTGTAGAAAATAGTCACTTTTGCTCCACATTTTACTGAGATATGTGGTGCAAAAGTTAAAGCGTGCGGAACTGGTCATTTGTGAGTGAACAAACAGCATTTGAGACTAGTAGCGACAGATTCAAGCAGTTATAGTCATTCACTTGTATTTGTGCTCGAAAAATATCCAAGAAAAAAAAAGTATTTGTGAGAAAATGTTGTACAGATGTGCAACTCTCATTGCCTGACTCCACATATGGATTTTCGTATGTGGATTCCTTCACAGAAACGTCTCCTCCAGCACAGAGTAAATAATCGTATGCATACAATGTAACTAGAAGTGCACTCGGAGAGCGCAGACCTCTGCCAAGGCAGATTTCATGTACCCCCCACCCCGTCCCCGTTCAGCTTGCGCCATCATCCACATGTGTTTTTGTTTATGTTGAGATGAGCTGTACGTTGCTGCCCCCCAGCAGCGCCATGAACGCGTCATCAGTAACACTGCGCATGTCTTAAAGCCTGTGGTGGTTAATACACAGGCTTAGCGGAGTTATTAAAAAAAATTCCTGAAGCCGGATCATGATCCGGATCACCACCAAAATCTAATGGATTGTTCATTGTGCCACACCCCACCCCTCAAAAAAAATTCACTCAAATCCATCTCTGACTTTTGGAGTAATCGTCCAAAGGGACAAACCAACAAACCAACACTCGTGAAAACATAACCTCCTTCCTAGGCATTTAGCCTTGGCGAAGGTAATAAGGCTCTCTGTGTGTGCATACAGGTGTACAGTACACATCAGAATGAATAGCTACTTGGTCTATCTTATATCCCTTTACAAGCAGGTAAATTTAGTGGATTTTAATGATGCCATTTGGGCCTTTTTATTAAACATGGGCTAATTCCCATGATTTATATAATGGTAAGTGTAATGTAGCAATTTTCACCATATTCCCAAGTCTTGTGTGAATGCTTTCATAGTGAAACATTTGAATTAGATCTGACCCCTTTGTGTCTTTGTTGTAAGGTCAGGAAGTATATGGATCCAGACAATGGGAAAATAGAGCTTCAAGATGTTTGACCCTGAGCCAGCAGAGAAACGTGATTCATTACATCACCAGAGTGCAGCAATACTGAGAGGTACTTGAGGCTTATCAAAGTCGCTGTCCCGAAGAGGAAGAAAGCATCCAAAACACTCAGGGAAACATTAAATTAATTGCATTGAAAGAGCAAAACACTGCTTCTCAGCCTGGTGTTTAGTTGCTCTTTAAATGCACATTTTAACCCTGACACAGTTCAGCAAAAAGGTCCCTGCAAGTCATCATTATTCTTGTTTATTAATAATACCAATCTCAGCAGAGTAGGCTTTGTCTTTTGTCAGTTTCTCCCAAATGTGTTACAGTCACTTTCTGCCTCAAAGATTTTTGAGAAATAATTTGCTCTGCTCTTTTGTTTGCAGTGGTTTCTATATCTTGGTACTTGAGAGTGAATATAGTCAACAAATGGAAAGTGCTCTAAATCCCTTTTCATCCCTGCTCTTGTATCAGAAGGTCATAATAACAAATAACTGCCTGGCTTCCTTGCTGAGACACTTGTGTGCTATGACACTGCTCAAAGGAAAGTCCATTTGAGTCTTTTCACCTGCTGTGGCACTCAAAAGGCCATCAATCCCCTCCTGGGGCATTCACGCTTTAGGTTTCTCTCTGAATCGTTAGAGCTATCAGCCCGAAAGTTAAAAAGAAAGGAAAATGATATAAATATGCCCGAGTTATCTGTCCTCGAGTTCTGTGATTAATGTCAGGACCCTGTCTGTCATCCTTCCAGTCTAAAAGCAGATTTTCTGTTTTTCTGACCTGCAGGATCATCACGAAAGCACAGCGCCTCTCATTGGTGTCTGCAGAATATTGCACAAGAATCAGTTGACAGCTCCGATGAGGAGTTCTTTGATGCCAGAGGTTAGTATTACATTTTATTTCCCCATTTTATCTTGTCTTCACCTTGTCGCTTTTCTGTCTCTCCGATAGTAATAGTCTCAGAAATGGTGCGAACTTCTCACTTTTCCATCAAGTGTGTATACTTGTGACTCTTATAGCCCTTTTTCCACTACAGGAACTTAATGAAATGTAACACGTAGTCGTTATCATGTGTTCTGCTTTTGTTTCCAAGTTTCTGGAACTACAGTTTGTTGCCAGCAGTGTTACAGATTGTGACTGGTCAAGCAGACTGCAACAAACCCAACAGTAATCACTATTTTGCTACTGCATCTGTATCGACCAGGGCAACGAATAGAAAGCTGTAAAGGAACCACAGAGAACACTTGTTGGACAAGCCGACATGTTCAGGTCCTCAGCAGTATTTGTGGAGAGGAGGCCAGAAAGAACTGGAGTCAGCAGCTAGAAATGAAATTACAAAGGTGATTTCTCAGCGTCAGGCAGAAATGTGGCTCACTCAGCCAAACCGTGCAGGGGGAAAAAATAATAATAAAAAGATTAAACAAAGGATCATAATATGCGCTGTGGAACAAACCGAAAAACTTGTAGTGGTTTGATTCTCTTTGTCTGAACAGCTTTGGCTGATTCCAGGGCAATAAACGGATCATGTCTAATACTGTGTCGATAACAATATCAGCGCCACTACATTGCTGTCTGTCCAACAAATGCTATCCGTCACTCACCTACCAAACAGGACGAAGAGAGCTGTGATGAACAATTACTTACATTATTGGTTAATCTGCTATTTATTGTCTTGACTAATCATTTGTTCTATAATATGTCAGAAAACAATGAAAAATGTCCCTTACAGTTTCTTAAAGCATCTTTAAAGGGATAGTTCGGGTGTTTTGAAGTGGGGTTGTATGAGGTACTTATCTCTAGTCAGTGTATTACAGTAGATGTAGATGATGTCGACCTACAGTGGATGACGGTTCTCCAAATCGGGGGCCGTCATCTACTGTATGTAATACACTGACTATGGATAAGTACCCTATACAACCCCACTTCAAAACACCCAAATTATCCCTTCAAATCTCTTGTTTTGTCCAAGCAACACTTCAAAACCTAAGAACTATTCAGCTCACTGTAGTCTAAGACAAAGGAAAGCAGCAAATAGGGAATATTCTGCATTTTTACTTGAAAAAAATGACTTAAACGATTGAGAGAAAAAGAGTTGCAGACTATTTTTCTGCCAATTGACTAATTTAATGTAATCAACTCATTGTTCCAGCTCCAGTAAAAGTGGAAGAACCTCCTCGTACCAAAAGCCTCCTAAAAGTTCAGGTTATGGGAAGCCCAAAGTTACGGGTTGTTAAGTTCCAGTGGTGAAAAAGTGCAGTTTGTCTCTTGTTTTGTAAAGCTGGGAAAATGTAGGACAACTGTAATGAATAAATCACAAGGTTCAGAGGAATGTTCTGCCAATTACTGTATATTCTGGTTTGGGGTGGTATTATTTAATGTGCATCTGTGATTGTTGCTGTAATCACTGAACTGGGTGAAATTGGACTTCATAAGAGAGTCTGATTTCAGAACAAAACAGAATGGGAAACAAATGGACCATGTATTAATTTCCATCAATCCTAATTAAACCGATTTCACTGTCCACTTTACTGCTAAAGCTTCTTATAAATGCATTCAAGTTGTCAGACTGACCAGAAATAGACACACTTGAGAAGATATTGGACTACTAGCCTTTTCACTGTCCCAGAGGGAGTCAGTCAGAGAATAAGTGGAATACTTATCCCCCCAATTATCCACTACAAGGGCTTATCCCGAGAGACTGACTGTAGAGATACTAATCTGTGTTGTTATTATTGTAACATGTTCTTATTTTACATTAAGTCAGTCAATAGCCAGGGGTGTGCTGATTCTGGAGTCCAACATTCCTTCATATCGTCTAAAAACATGCTGAAAATGAGGCTCAGTGGGAAACAGATTAGAGGCCGTCTGCTATGCTCCATTTCCACTTTTGTCCGTGAAGGAAATTTGAAGTGCTGCGGTATGAAGACACATGTTATGTGTATGGAAATGTGATTAATACATTTTTCATTCTCTTCCGTCGGTCACGCTCACTTTTGTTTAACTCATTTCACATTTCCTGCCTCAACCTTTTCATTCCCTTCCCTCCCTTAATTTCACTTCCTTTCCCCTGCATATTCTGTTTTGCCATAAAAGGCACGTTCACTGCAGACTCGTAGAAAACATGAAATATTTAATCCTTATCACAGCTGTCTTGGAGCAGTGCTGTGCATTGCCTGAAATTCATTTTGTGAGGCCGGTGTCACGGTGCCTTATCACCCTTGGGGAATCACCAGGGGATAACATAACATGTGCATGTGTTGTATGTGACCAGATGTACCCCATCATCCTCACTTATGTACCATCTGCAGCACGAGATTCCACTCTCAGCCGTGAAATATCTTTACTGAGTGTGAAGGGACGGAGAACGAAGATGCCCTTTATCTCTTATTGCATGGGGAGAGACCGCACACAGGTGCATGTGTGTGTGCGGTTGTATTTCATATCATTTAGTTCAAAAAGTATGAATTGTTGACATTTTGGGAAACACACTTATTCACTTTCTTGCAGAGAGTTAGATGTGACAGTTGATATCACTCATGTTTATACCGTAAATATGAAGCTACAACCAGCAGCCGGTTAGCTTAGCTTAGCATAAAGACTGAAAGCAGAGGGAAATGGCTAGCCTGGATCTGTCCAAAGGTAAAAACCTACCAGCACCTATAAATATCACTAATTAACATTAACGTTATATCTCATTTGATCAATACATACAAAACTGAAGTGTAAAAACGACACGTTTCGGAGTCGCGTCGTACCGGGCAACTAGCAAGACTCCAGGAAGTCACTGCACCCGGCCATGAAATAGTCAGGACCATAGAGTGCTACAGGAATGAGTCCTAAAACCAGGAAATTAGTTAGCATTTTAGCACTTCCGGTTCCCTCGTCTGGAAGTCAATGGGTTTTTAGTTAGATGCCTGAAATAAGGTCTGTGGTTAACACAAGCTAAAGAGATTTTAACGTTCTGTTCAATGACATAAAATACGTCAGTAAATATCCCTTGTCTTAAAAAAGGCGGTTGCTAACAAGTGGCTAAATTAGACTACGCCATCAGGCCAACTCGTCCACCTTTACAGCCTCGCAGTGTATACTCGCGTTCATGCGACATGGTGTAGTTTGTTTATAGCCTAACGTTAGCTTTTTACTTCTGAAGATTGCATTTACACTTCAAAAATCATAAAAGTGGTGCTCTATTGTGGAGATTATCTTACAAAACAAAACGTGCAAGTATCTTAAATGTTTGTTCACCAGAGAACATATTTTCTGAAATAATCCAAAACCAAATGGAAAAATCCCATTGGGTTTTTGTCGAGGGAACCCGTTCGATTCTAACTTCCGGGTTGGCCTACAAAAATATGCCATCCATGTAGCTACTCTCTACACTCTATTGACTGTATAGATATATAGATGGACGAAGCGTCACCACTTTCTCCCACTGTACAAAAGTTAGCCCGGAAATAAATATCCCGGATACGGGAGCTGCCAACTTTGACATCATTTGGAGTCTGGATTTATGACCTATAATGCAGCCAGCCACCAGGGGGCAATCAAGATGTTTTGGCTTCACTTTTGGGGAGCTGCCATGTCGTCCATCTTTATATACAGTCCATGTTCAGGACATAACCCCCATAAAGCCACAAATTGTTGTTTTCACACTTTGGTTTTTGTATGACGTGTTAAGTAGCAAGCTTTAGAGCCCAAATTTCAAAATGTTCCCATCTTTAATTTCAGGCTGTTATTTTGTTCCACCTCTAATTGGCTTATTATTTGCCATCACATCAATGCAGGACTCTGTGGCAGGCCAGTGTTTTTTGAGGTCTTTTAGGTTGTAAAAACCTTGGATTATCCTTTCAAGTCTCATGAAAGCATGGCTGTCCCAAATCAACAAAGATGCTCCATTATAGAAAGAGCGACATTGAAACATGAAATACAACAAAGCTTAAAAGAAAAGTAAACCAAGAAAAGATAGTGGGAGGTGTTTGAAGGGTGTTTATTCCTTGCGGTTGCTATGTGACTTAATGTCTGAGCTCAGGGGTAAAGTGGAGCTCAGTCCTGCAGAAAAGGCAACAGGGCAAGTTATTCCAAACATAAACATGTGCTCAGTATGAAGGATGCCTCCCTTAAAAGGGAAACACAGTCAACTGCTAACTGTAAGACTGTGACTCTCAATGTCAGCTGCATATACAGTAGCTGCTCTGGTAGCTTTTATTTCTCCCAGGTCCACTGGATATATGTTTTCTTTAGCCAGAAGCAATTTCAGCCTGTTATAGAAAAGCAGGCAGAGAAACTGAAAGAATTACACTGAAGAGTGACTGAGGGGGTGTTTGTCATATTATAGGCCGACCACTCAAGCCGCCACAATAAGCTTGAGGGGAATTTTATTTATGTGGTTATGATGAATGCCTTCATCCACACTGCGTAACCCAGTGGACCCAGAGAAAACCATGAAAATGTATGAAGACTGTCAGCGATTTGCTCAGTTTCCTGCTAAAGAGATGAGCCCTGACTGTTGTTGTTATTGTGTACAGTATGTGTTTAATACCATTGCACCATTGTCTGTGCGTAGATTATTTTGTAAATGCAATATATTATCAGAAGCCTCTCAAGGCATCTCAAGAGGCTCATCCTCGAATTTTGAGTGTTTAGAAATGGCTATATTTGGATGCTCTTAATCTCACTTTTCAATGTACTTCACTGGTGTCAGTGTGCAGTGTACTTCTGAGCTGTTGGAGAACAAAGCTTTGAAAATGCATCCTCAAGTGCAGGCCGCAAATATTTGACAATCTCTGCGTTTTTTCCTCTGTAACCCAGCAGATTGGATTGAAAAGGAAACAATGACCATAAGAGAGATACCTCTTATCCTTGAAAGTGTTTTGGGTGTTAGCAATCATACTGGGTTGACAATATAGGACTAGTAGCCCTTTTTAATATATTTTAGGAGAATGGAGCAGGACAATGATCCTAAACATTAAGCCAAGGAGTTATTTTATGGCCACAGAAGTTTTATTTCCTGTCTGTCACCTGACCTTACTTCTTGAAGACCAAGGCCCTAAAAGTGTATTACAGGTCTGCCAAAGCCTCATTAAGAAGATGCCAAGTGTCTGCTGATGTCTGTGGGTCAGCGACTTTAGGTCTTTTAGACTTTAGTCATTGATCGTAAAGGATTTGCCAAACTAAATATTAAATACCATGACTGTATTTAAGAATCTACCTATGACGCAGGAATCTCTTTCTGTCTTTCTGTCAGTCTTTCTGTATGTCCTTTGCATATCTCGAGAACCACCCATGCAATCTACTTCACACTTGCCAGGTGTATTGCTGGGGACCCAAGGGAGTGCAGTGTCGAATGTGGTGCAATTTGATCAGATGGTGGCGCTATAACAAGGAACTTTAGTTAAGTCTCAGAAACAAAATTATTTTCTTGGATTTTCTAGGTCCAGACGAATCTATCCATATAAGCTACACACATTTGTGTCTAGATTGATTTTCCACCCTTTTGAATTGTGTCCAAATCTGACTTTTTTCTACTCCTACAAATGTTGAGCAATCGTCACCAAATTTGGTAGAAAACATTTCTGGACCAAGATGGAAAAAGTTACATTTTAGGATTTTTGATGTTTCATACAGTTTTGCTTTATAGCTGGCCCTCACAGTTTGCACAAATGCTGTGGGCAGGGTTTATATAAATACCAAAAATGTCACATCTCCTTAGGGCCCCGACACACCAAGTTCGGGGCCCTCGGTGAGCATCTGTTGGCCTAGTTTTTGTGGTGTCCCGCACCGTTGGCTCTAGTCTGCCCAAGTTTTTTTGGCCGATTCAGCATGGTGAATCGGCGGCGGTGCCCGACGATGAAAAAAATCTCTCTGATTGGTTGTTCAGCTTAAATGAATCAGTGCACGAGAAGAGAAATGGAAGTGAGGGAAGCAAGCAAACGAGTAAAGTCAAGAGGAAAAACACAGAAGGCTCTACTCATTTTTCATCTTAATCTCATCTGGTCATTCCAATACACAGATATTTTCACAACAACATGGCCATCTGGAATGAAGCTAAGTGGTGAGTGAGAACGGTGTGGAAACTTTTTGGCCAAGACAAAGGTGACGTTAGGCAACGCAACTGGTGGCCTTCGTCACCGCTAGTTCTCTGATGTTGGGTTGGTGTGTCTGGGCCTTTAACGCTTTGTGCTATTGTAACCACATTTGGTGGACATGTGTAGATATGATGTCTGAGAGGCCATGACAAATTTGGTGCCTTTTAGCCAATAGGTGGCACTGTAGCAGCATCATCTATCTATAAAGGAAGTATTCTCTGTTTGTCTGTCTGTGTATGTATGTATGACCTTGTCCTTTGCATTGCTTGAGAACTGTTCATCCATTAAACTTCACACTTGGTGGACATAGCCATAATGTGGTTTTCAACAATGCTGCAAGCAGCACTTCTGAGGGCGAAGCAATCGGTCCGTTCCGGACGGGCACACATTCCAAACAGGCACTGTGCTAATATGTTAAATTGTTCAACCACTTTGGTCCCCTAAACTGGATTATCACAGCAGATTCGGCTACAAAATTAATTCATTTTACATTTTTCTACACTAATGCCCACATGAGTTTAGGTACTGAGTTCTCGAATGCTAAATGTTGTCTAAACACAAGCAGCCATAAATGAACTTTCCCTAAATAAAATGTAGTTTAACATTAGCAAAATTATGATTTAGATAAACATATTTATATATTGTTTGTATTTCCTTATCTGAATTGGGGGTGTAAGTATAGAGGGTGATTGAGGTTCAGTCTCCGTCAGTTGACGTCAGCCTGTGTTTGTGTGACATGGTGAGAAGGCAACACAGAAGTTGGCTGGATGGTTTGATGCTGTCATCTGTGTTGATCAACTCCTCTGACATCGGCACAGCTGCCCGTAGCAAATCCCCACAAACATGGACACACACACACACTAAAACACACACTCAGGATGAGTTTGTCACATCGCCGCAGCCCCCCTGAGCTGGCCTGCAGTGATGATGAAAACAGAAGTGTAACACAGACTTCTGTCAAAGCAGGGAGTCTCAGACCGACATGAAGACACACAGAAAGATCAAACTGAAGATACTGAGTGACTTCATGACCCATCCATAGTCTACCTCCACAGTCACCTGACCTCCATTATCGAGTATAAAACTCTCACTTTCCACCAGTGGAAGATAAAGCTCAGTTTATCCGCAATCCAGATACAGAAGCTCTTAAATGTGACTGTTGAAATGAAAGAAAGGCGATAAGAAAGCATTTGAAGCAAACATTAAACGAAGAAAAGCAAAATCCAAAGTACTCTTCTTAAGAAAATGTTAAAATTTCAATTGTAGTGGTTCGCTCAAGAGAATGCACTCTGTGCTCAGTGATGAAGCATCATGCGTCACAAGTTTTACTTTGAACCAGCGGTAGAATTAATGCTTTTTCACCCCTGACAGTTAAGAGCGCCATGCATTTCTTTTCTTTGATGTTACTCCACAAAAGGACCTTTTACTGAATAATTTGTTGAATTGCTTTAATATTGCAGGCTGTATTCTGCTCACATTTCATGGTCATACTTTGCCAATAGCACCATCTCGTCTTCATCAGTTTGCCGCAAAAGCTCAGTGGGACCGAAGCCTGCATTTTAAATATTTGTTTAACAAGATGAAACGCTGTGTGCATCAGCCAGAAGATTTTTGGCTTTGTTTTGGGTCGAGGATAAGAGTGTCAGTTTTGCTATTTGTGAAATGTGGAGACAATATTTAGATGTCTGTAGCCTTGTGTGTTTCTATTTGAGAACTTGATCAAGAGAGAAGCTTCATAAAATGGCATTTCTTGATGATTGAACCCTGTTAACAGAACAAATTCTGGTGATAAATGATGTCAATATAGGCGCTAAATATATATTTCTAATGTTTTTGAAGTACAGACTGTACTCTGTGATGTGGAATCTCATACATATATACAGTGTCTTTATATGCACTTTCATTTAAGTGTTTCAGCTCTTTCATGGCTGTTTCTGGTGAGCAGCTGAAGCAGCGGGAGGCATTTATGCAGGATTGCTTTGCCATCCTCCTTTTACTCCTTTTGAAGAATCTGATGAATTCCAGTGGCCCTCCACTCGCCTGTAGTAATACAAATGAAAAATCATACCTCTCTTCCACTCAGCATACTGCTGGTATCCCCTTCCAGCTCACAGCCCCCCCAGCATCACTCAACCTCCGTTTACCACTCACACGTGTAAAAACCACGCAGATTTGTGCATGAGGGTGAAACGTCTCATTTTTCATCAGGACTGAAAGGGCCTTCCGGCTGCCCAGGCGAACGCCAAGTCGATTGTCACATTGTTTATTGATGTGAGCTGTTGACAAATTAGCTGTGCGTTAATCCAGATCCGTTATTTGATGGCATGAATTTAAATAATGAGGGGAATTGACAGATTGAGCCTAAAAGGAAATTCATGGTGTCAGCTGCTCCCACAGTTTAATGACATAATAAATTGCCACTGGAGGTAAACTATGTTTCTATGCAAGTAGGGCATCGATTTATTATAAGTCTGCTCGCTTATGACGTAGCTGTATTCCACTCTGCACTATTTGTGGATGGGAACTGTGTATGCCAGATAGAAGAAGTCACTGCAAATCTGTAATGACAAAAGCTGTTAATAAAGGTTGTCAGAATAAGCATAAAACTTGGTGGTACAATTATATATGCCCATATAACATAGTAACACGAGTCTTAAAGGAATAATTTAACATTTTGGCAAAAACAATCTCTTGCTTTCTTGCCCAGAGTTAGATGAGAAGATCTAAACCACTCTCATGTCTGTCCGTCAATATGAAGCTACAGCCAGGAGCTGATTAGCTTAGTTTAGTCTGGCTCTGTCAAAAGATAACAAAATTGGCCTACCAGCACATATACATGTAACAGCACATATACAGTGCCTATCTTACATGCAGTTTATCCCTGAAAAGTTCAGGAACATTTCCTGCATAGGGTCGTGTGTGAATGGGAGCAGGGATCGATATTCAGGGAAATCTTTGCCGCCAATTTCCCACCTCAAGACTATGTAACATTTCAGGGAAAATGCCGGTACGGCTGTGTTGTGAATGAAAGCAGTAATATTGCAGGGATAAGCATGTAAAGGGTTACGTCTGTCTGACGAAAGGCGCCGTCACGTGGAGGGAGGGAACCAAGACTCCGCTGATGATGTATTTGAACCACAACTTTTTTACAGTTAAGCATTTACACCAATGCTTTCGCCGGTGATTTGACTTGTCTCACAAATGTGTTGAATATTAAAAACATTACAAGAATATTGACACCGGACAAAAACAGCTCGCCCGCCCTCCTTGCCCCATCTTCTTCTTCTGTTGTATTTTATGGTGGGTTGGCATCCATACATGTTGCATTATTGCCATCTGCTGGACTGTCTCTTGTCCAGTGAGCTACCTCTGGGTCCGAGAAGTGAAACTAATGTGGAAGTGCCTTAAACTTGCATTCTTTCTAATGTCCAGCAGGGGGCGACTCCTCTGGTTGCAAAAAGAAGTCTTAGAAGTCTATGAGAAAATGACGCTACTTTTCACTTGCTTTGTTACCTCAGTAAACATTGTAAACATGAGTTTATCGTTAGTTTCAAGTCTTTTTCAATACAGCATGATGTTCATTTAGTAAATTATGGCACAATTTGGAGTAAAATAGACCATAAAGCAGGGTATGCTTTAGGGCGTGGCTACCTCATGATTGACAGGTCGCTACTACGGTGTTGTCCGGTCTGGGAGTTGTCTGTGTTTTTCGTCTTACAACTTTAACCCTTTCACAGTGTATTTTCAGTTCATTAAAGTTAATAAGAACCTTTTTGGTCACCTGAACATGTCTTATTCAGTGAATGCCGAACTTGAGGCTTCAAAACGGCAGTCCACAAGCCAACGGGTGACGTCACGGTGACTAAGCCCACTTCTTATATGCAGTCTATGCCCTTGCTCCATGTATTCCAGTATTACCATGTGCATGTGAGAAGGCGCAAGACAGAACTGTTCCTGAATGTAGTGCATGTGTGAATAGTAAAAATCACTAGTGGTGCTATGTGTCAAAGATGCTTAACAATGTTTATTAGTGAGCTTTGGAGGTGCTGACAGATTACTTTTGTTACCTTTGGACAGAGCTAGGCTAGCTGTGTTCCCCTGTTTCCAGTCTTTATGCTAAGCTAAGCTAACGGTCCCCCTGGCTCTAGCTTTGTATTGAAGGAACAGCTGTGAGGGCATTGATCTTCTCCTCTTCTCAAAATGTCAAACTATCAATGACCAGAGCTGTGATAATTTTAGCCAAAAGGTTTCAGTGTACACAGTGTTTTGTACATGTGGCCGATTACAGCATTTCATCCCTCAAACAAAAGAAACAAGGTCACAAGATGTGGAAGCAGCAGAGTTGACGGTGACGATTACCTTCAGAACCGATCCTCCCACTCGTCCTTTCGTGCCTGCAAACATTTCTACACTTCTGAGCACCATCATTGACATCATGCTTTCTCGAGCCCTAACCTTGAGTTTAAAACCAAGTCTTAATACTCGAACAGCCTGAGGAATTTTAAAAACGTACTTTTCAAAAATGTCATCGCTCTAAAACTAAAGCTGGTACTCGTAATGAAAGAAGTACCAGAGCACACAGTTTGTTTGTCTGCGATGTTGGTGAAAGAATTTGTCTGTAAAGTCATCCACTCCATCCTCTCGCCCTTCTTCACTCACTTCAATCTTGCATCTATGTGACATATACGGCTCAGAGAAAGAGTCAGTAATGGATAAATCCAGCCAGTGTATTTACTCATCCTTCCTGTATCTTCACTTCTCTCTGGACAGAGAATATGTTTTCATGCTTATCTGTTGCACATTTTGAACAAGTTATCTCAAGAAGTTATGAGCGGATGTGGATTTAATGTTGTGGACCTCTGACCCAAGAGCAGTTGATTAGATTTTGGCATTGATCCAGATGTTGAATTTCTTATAAATGTGTTGTTTTCTAACCAGCACGAGTTATGCTGCTTTCACATTCTGTTGGTAAAGTCCATGTCCTACAAGGCTAAACGGGAATTGATTTCTGTAAAAATGTATTGGGAAATCAAACCAGGAAGACGAATGATTGAGCTATTTGGGAATGGGCACAATTTAGTTGTTTGGATAATACAGAGAAAGACATTCATTTGAGCCATGGACCACTGGAACCCAGACATTTCTCATCAACCAGTCCCTGCAGGTGGTGATTTCACTGATTTCCTCTTCCTCTCTGATTGAAGTTGTGTTGATCAGTAATATCAGCTCTTGCAGTGTTTGGTTCGAATGAAACAGTTGCTGCACAACAACCTGTTTCATGCAATCTGCTGTGCAAGGATAAGCAAGGATAAGACAAAGAGATTACAAGTATAAAGAGAGATATATAAATAGCAATGAGCATTAAAGTTCTATTAAAACACTACAAAGAAAACAGCATACGCATGTGGAATTATAAAGGCACATAAAACAAGCTATAAAAATATACATGCTACATAAAGTGCTGCAGCTTGCAGGAGCAACAGACTATAAAAGAATAATCAATCAATTACTGAACAGCTTTCGCATAAATGTGTTGCCATGTGTCCCCTATGACAAAGCTCAAGGACAGTGTGCAAAAGCATTTATAAAGAAGATTAGATACTGTAGTTCATATTGAGCCAACATACAGTAGACCTATCAAACAACACTTAAGATACACAAGTAAGAACACAAACAAACAAAAACGAATGTGTGTTTTTCAAAATTAAACATTATACGTGAACTTCTGTAAACATGAATCCTATGTTTTAGTGTTTAAAGGGATAGTTCGGGTGTTTTGAAGTGGGGTTGTATAAGGTACTTATAGTCCCATGGTCAGTGTATTACGTACAGTAGATGGCGGTCGGCACGCACCCAGTTTGGAGAAGCAGACAGGAGTTACAACATGGAAGCAAAGCGATGTACTGCTGTGGACGGGAAGCAGCAAAACGTATTTTAGCCATTTAAAAAAATCCATATCAGTTTAAGTGTACTCTAAATTTAGAATATTTTTGCTGGTTTACCTTGCTGTGAGACAGCTATGCAGTCTATATTTCCGACTGAGAACTGAATTTGTTATCTATGCTCTCGCCAAAGTTACCAGACTCCATTGAAATCAGTTCGTTTCTTTGTGTTATTGTGTGACTATGGTTAGTTTGGATTCACCAAAGTCACACAATAGCACAAACAAATTGACTGATAGAGGCAGCGGTAGATCAGCAACCCCCCGTGTTCTGCGAGGTAAAATTACAGGTTTTTTCTATTGAGTCTGGTGGCTTTGGTGAGAGACAGCAAGATAAAGTGGTAAACATATTCTAAATATAGTGTATACTTAAACTGATGTAGATTTTTTTAGGTGGTTAAAATCTGTTTTGCTGCCGGCCCCGTCCACAGCAGTACATTGCTTTGCTCCCGTGCTGGTACTCCTGTCTGCTTCTCCATGCTTGGGTCGTGCCGACCGTCATCTACTGAAGGTAATACACTGACTATGTATAAATACCTCATACAACCCCACTTCAAAACACCCGAACTATCCCTGCAAACAAGCCCATGTGTTTACATCCATGATAGCAGCTCTGAGAAGCCACGCTTCAAAGCACCACTTTAAGAATTAAATCATAACTACGTGTTCTCTCATACATTTTTTTTCTCTGTCTTATATATCCGATTACACATACATTGTCTGCTTGCAAGCTGTACTCGTGATGTTCCATTGCCATCCATCTTCAGCAGCCTATTTGCCTGACAGACTGTTGATGCCATTTCATGGGATAATCCCCTAAGCAATCTCATTTTCATAGTACGTGCTGAAAGGGCCTAAAATAAAGCCATAAGTAGTATTTTGGTAATTCCACTGCTTCAATTAATGCATGATGATGAGATCAAGAAATTGAGAATGGGGGGAAAAAAAAATCGAAGTGGTAGAGGTCACCTGAGGCCGCTTCCTCTTCGTTTAACAGTCGCGGCATCTATTCCTCTCTCTTCCAGTCTGACGCTTGCTCACCGTGAGCCGACAGGTTGATGGATGTTTCTAAATCTCCTTTCTCTCGGGGCTCGTGGCTGCAAGCACATCTCACACTTCTGTTTCTCTTCTCGCCTGTTGTTCAAATCGAATTTTGCTGTTCTGTCGTATCAAAAGCAGGAGATACGGTAGCTTAAATCAGTTGGCTTTACTCTCGATTATTTGCGCATTTTATTTGTTTGTGTTGCACCTGGTTTTCAGTGTAGGTAATTTTTTCATTTGGCTCAAACACAGCTTCTGTTTTGGCTGCGAGCATCTCTGCTCAGCTCTCTCTCCAGGAGACGATTCAGTAACCTACTGTTTCAGGGTGTAAAGCCTGCTTTGCATTCTCCTCCTGTCCAAACACAGCCTTTCTTACATCCTACGACGCTTTGTTTGGATCCAATAAGCTTCCCTCTGTGTGTTTCTTTCTCACCCCTCTCCATTTTCTTTGTGCTTGTCTGTGTATGTTTGAATCTGCAAGTGTGTGCGCTGTGTCCCTGCGTTATTACATTCGGCTCGGTACTGTCTGACCGGAGGGAAGAGAGGGCACCAAAGGTGGGAGGGAGTCAAAGCAGATAGCGAAAGACAAACTGTGACCAGCAGACCGGCCGCTGTGTGATCCAAATGGACAGGCGGTGTAGATCCATGTCAGAGTCTTTCAGAGCTGTCTGGCAGGAGTGTGTGAGAGAGGAGAGAAGTCTGTCGGGTAGAGGGTTGTCTTCCTGTCTCAGACTGTCTTGGATGACAGTCTGTGACGAGCAGACACCCACTTTGGTCATGCTGAACCACACAGCTCACCTAGCTTGTCTTTTTGGCTGATGTTCTCCTCCAAAACAGAGCTTGACAATATGGTGGTTCCATGTTTTAAAGGGCCTGCATGCCAACACTTGTGTTTTCCATTTTTCTGGCTGTTTAAACTTCTGTTCAGGCTTTATTTAGTGAAGCTCTGCTGGGAATTACACCACAGTTTGGGCAATGATTTTACCTTTCAGCTTCATTTTCTCTTCCAAATAAGTTTGACTAACCCGGGTTTTTTTTTGTTCAACCTGTTTGACTGTTCATGTTTGTTGCCCTGACATCAGAGATATCAGCAATTATAGAATTGATGGCCAGAGCTACAAAAATCCTTCCTTTTAAAGGGGAAAAAAATTTTTTTTTCAGTGCTTGTGCACATACATTTGGTTATCTGGAGTGCCAACCAACCCACAAACAGTGAAATAAGTTTTTTGTGGGCTGCCTAGATCAGAAAACATGTGATTCAACAAGCCAACCTCAGTTCAATTCAACCATGCGGACACACACACACACCTGCGCAAATAAAATTGATATTGGCAATTGCCTCCCATTGGGCTGACGGTGGCTGGTTGGAAAATTTTAGCATATTACCCAGCCCTACATGAATGCTCATTAGAATATACCACCCACAGCTTGAGAACTACCTTTGCAAAGCTGCACCATATGTTTCTCACCAGCCAATCAGAGCAGACTGGGCTTTTTCAGGAGGGGGGTCTTAAAGAGACAGGCCTTAAAATGGAGCGTTTCAGACAGAGGGTGGATACAGGTATATTCAGACAGATGGTATGAGAAAAATAATGTGTTTTTTGAACACTAAAGCATGTAAACATGTTCTAGTAGAAACCCAAAATGCAAGTGTGAACCTGAAAATGAGCACGATATGTCCCCTTTAAGATATCCTGTGCGTATTTTGACCGCTAGCGGCGCTATGAAACAATGTTTTTCCTTGTTTTGTTTGTATCTCATGCTCTACTATCACGTGTACGAGGACACGTAGTTTCACACTATTCCATTGATTGTGCCAATAACTGTATCAACGTGGCTACTAAAGGTCAACAGAAGAAGACTACTGTTAGCTGATGTAAACATGGACATAAACACTACAAGTTTCATTATAGTAGAAAAAGTAAATAGTATGTTTTTTCCTGAAAAAAAATAATGTGATTGTGAATTAATCATTTTGTCAATGCTACAAGAAGAGAAGCTGTTTTTACAAGAAACAGTGATTGTAAATAGTGTTTGTTGACAAGAAAATTCCACAGGGTACCTTTAGTGCAAGCAGCACATGGTGCGGCACGTATGACATTGAATCTTTATCTGCTAAAAATCAAACAACAGCCAGTAGTGTGGCTGAAGGTATAATAATGCTTCCCGTGGAGAATAGATTAATACAGATAAATATCTAGTAGTCCAACTTTGTAAACATGTTACACAATAGTCTTATGGGTGTAATTAATCTGTGTCAACATCATTAAGGCCAAATTTACATTTCTATCTTTGGACAGCTTGCAAGTGTTCCTTTTGTGTTCAGACATTAAGCCATGTGAATGTATGTGTTTACCAGAGTCTGTTGTTTGCCATGTTGTTGGCCGTCATGTTGCGTTCTGTCGTTTTGTTTACTCGTTGCACATTAAGCTGTCAAATCAGGTTGGCATAAGCAGCATGTTTGGTAAGCCAAATTTGAATGGAGTGGAAACCATGCCCAATTGGCGCAGATCAGAACCGTGTTGGTCAGGTTTTGGGCTGCACTTTCTGATAAAGGAATAATTTATCCACCCTAACGGGCACCTGAGAAAGAGTTTAATCCGGCAAAATAGCTTTGATCGGTTCTAGCATCAAGAACAATGAGTTTCGTTATTATTGCAGACAGAATGTTTTTTTTTTGTCTTTGCTGCACTCTTACTCCTCTTTGTGTGTGTCTATGTGTGTCCCAGCAGATGTTATGGAGGGGAAGAGCGCCATTCTGCTCGGCATGAGTCAGTGGAACTCAAATGACCTGGTGGAGCAGATTGAGACTCTGGGACACATGGAGGACCAGTCGCACGGTACACTGCCCAAACACACACACACACACACACACACACACACATGCACACACACACAAATTTATAATCACACTCATGAGTCACTGAATGATGATAAAGATGGCTAGACTGTAGATTTATTGTAGCGTCTATTTAAAGCTGCATTAAGTCATTTTTGACCTCCAGGGGCAGAAAGAGTAAAAAAAAAAAAAAAACGACCATGATATCATCTTATCGAGGTGTAATGGGTTCGGGCAAATATTTGCTCACTTCAAAGTGCATTCAGGCCCACAGCAGCTCTCCAGATAAACACTGAGGGGCTGCGTCAGTGTGGGTTTACTACTACAGGGATGGATTACAAATTAGGATATCCAGTTTGAAGTTTTGCAAGGACATTTGCATGTATTTGGCTGTCTAATGCAGCGCATTGCCGGATGCTTCGGTGTGACAAAAGTTGAGCCAGGATCCACAGGTCATGGTGTTATCGTCTATCTGGATGCAGCATATCCAGCAGTGGAGGCTGGTCCATAGAGGCAGAGGAGGTTGCTCCTCTTCTATTTTTTAGAGAGGGAGATCATAATATAAAGAGTAAAGAGTAATTGGTTGAAATAAACCATTACCAAATGTCATTATCATTTATACAAATATATTATAATATTCTCTTCATTGGAAAAAATCCATTATTGAAATTCTGATTTAAATGCTTCAATAGCGACACCTGCAGGGCAGGCAAGAAGGTGATGGTTGGTGCAAGGGAGGACAAAACACGTAAAATTGATTGGTTACGACCCAAGGGAGGATGTTCCCTTTGGTCGTTGCCAATCAACAACCAGAAGAATACACTATTGACATGATAATGTCCAAATGTAGGCCTTTACAACAGAGTCCAAATTTTCCCTTTTTTATCAAGGAGCTATAGTATTTGCGTTAGCCAACGCATCAGTTAGCTTGTTGTAGCAGCCCTGAAGGACCCGTGCAACAGTCCGTCGCCCATACTGGGATCCAGTCCTATAGGTGAACGGTGTGCAGCAGCACGTTGGGCCGCCACATGCCACCGTAATACCGCTGTAGGTCAGCCCGGACGGCTGAGCAAAGGGCTGAGGCTGCCTGGGGTCTACGGCAGCAGCAGGACCTTGGCGGGGAGGAAGAATGGAGAGCTCCGCTTTGCTGGGGTAGCCTCGGGCCTCGCTGTCAGCTGTCCAGGCTGGACCCACAGCGGGACTCCGTGGCATGCGGCGGCCCGACGTGCTGCTGCACTCCGTTCACCCGGGACTGGATCCCGGTGTGGGCAACGGTCTGCTATGGGTAGCAGTTTACAGACAGGCTTTTAGCTACACAGTACGTACACAAGATTCATTCCCATCCTGAGGCCGAGAAATCTTTTACTGCTTAGTTTTTCATTTTACATAAGAAAGTAGAGAGATAAGCAGCCAACTAGTGTAGTAATTATAATAATAATCATTTTTATTTATATAGCACTTGTCAAACTTAAGTGCAAAGTGCTTTCCAGATTAAAAGATTTGTAGAATAAAAATAAGAAAATCAGAATCCCATGTAATCTCCCGCTATATGATAAAATTGGGAACATAACAGGCCACATATCAAGCAGCACTGAGCCCACATAAAATGGAGGTGCAAGTGCAAAATAAGAGAAATAACTACATAAATAATAATAACACAACGCCGTGGGTTGGTTTTCCTCCTGTCCTCGCCAATTTTTTGAGTCACCAGCCGCCACTGATATCCAGCAGACACTAACATAATATTTGTGTCTAATATTCACAGGCATTTTAGCGTTTGGTTCGGTCCACCAACTCCTGGGAACAAATATCTTTCCAAGTAGCTCAGAGCATAATCTAAAGTGAAAAAAGATTCAATGCTTCTTGCTTGCGAAGGCTGAACATTTTGTTATTAGGCTTTAGATGAGCGTGAATAAACAGAAGCACACAGCGAGCGAAGAGATAAACATAATGGTGGCTGAGATCTAACATGCAGATATGCGACGCGTTTCAAGCTCAGTGCTCCTGCTCTGTGCTCGCCGATGCCTGAGGAAGAGCACTGAGCTCGAAACATGTCTGTCTCTCCTGTCCTCTGCTCTGCTCTCCTCTCTCACTGCGGCGCAGTGTATTTATGCGCATCTAAAGCATCACTTAAAATAAAATTCACTCTTTCCAGGCAAAGAGGTTCCAATCTTTTTCACTTCTGTTCTATTTCACGACCATGACATTTCAAACAAAACCTGATAAGACTGCAAATGCGTCGATCACAGATACGTGTGGATGCTCGGCTTCCTTTTGCTCTCTTCTTGTCCAGTTAATGAGGCACCAAAGAAGTAAACATGGGTACATTTTCTTCAGTGCTCAATCAACAGAATTCCCCCTCTTTCCTTATTTCCTGTTTCATGTTATCTCTACCCTTCCTCACTGCTCTTACTTGAAGATCACGAGGACTAACTGCTTTTCTTTATTTTTGCCTCAGCCCCAGATTGAAAGACTTTGTTAATCCTTTCTTAGAAACTAAGCTTCTCCCATGATTCAGTAAGTTAAAGAGCGTCTACATCTGCTCAGTTCAAGAATCATTCGAAAACAATGAAATACAGAGATGCAGTACCTGTACAGAGCAGTGGAAATATTTGTTCTGCAAACGGCACCGGCAGTAGGAATATCATATTTCAGCAGGTTTTCATATTAATCCTCAACACAGGCTTTAAATCAAGCGATTCTCCTGATTAATTCTTCTTGCGAGAAAGTTATTTAATTGGATTCATTTATCAAAGTCACTGGTGGGATTATCCAACCACAGTAACTGAATAACATATCACCCAGAGGTTTAACAGCACAGTATTTCACGACACAATAGGAACAATTCAGTTTGTGCCCACAAAGATCATGAATCGGATTAATTGCAGATCAGTGATTTTTATCGGCCAAAGATAAAATCCTGCTTCCCTATTACACAAAACAACAGGTGATAAAAACAGTGTGGCTTTAAATTGGATGGCAGAAAAGAAACAATCAGAATCAGTTCAATCACACAGAGCGGAATCAATGATAATACCATGGATTCAATACCAACTGTGCTTTACAGCTCCTCTGTCAGTCCACTGCTGATAGCATGGCACTTGCTTTTGGTTTTGTTTACTGACAAATGGACCGGCTCTCGACGGAAAGGTCAGCGCCGAGGTTTGACAAACTGGAGTGGATGCTTTTAATCACTGCGTTTCAGTGAGAGTGTAGTCTGGTCTTACAGAGATGAAAGAACCCGCTCCTGCGGCGACGCCGTAGCTGCTAAGTCATGTGGTGGTAACTGAGGAAGTGTACACTGTGAATATTTTATACCCCCCACACATCCCATTAACAAACCACTCATGAAAACCAGTAATGACCTGTGAAGTGTTCCACTGCGGCAGCAGTACCAGTCAGAGTAATTGTAGTGCTCCAGAATGGAACCAGTGCCTGTTAAACAAAGGAAATAACATGAAGAGCTGCCCCATTTTAAAGGATAGGTTTTTTCCAAGTCTAACTTGAAGCTTAAAGCTGCAGTAGGCAGAATGTTTTTGGCATCGTTGGGCAAAAATATCATAATAACCTTTCAGCATATTGTAATTCAAGTGTTCTGAGAGAAAACTAGACTTCTGCACCTCCTCATGGCTCTGTTTTCAGGCTTTAAAAATCTAGCCCATGATGGGAGACTTTCAGTCATTTCAGAGAGAGCGTTCCTATTGGCTGTGCTCTGGCTGGTGGGCGGTGCTTGGTATTTCCTCAACTGATCTCAACATGGCTGCCAGGTCACAAACTTTCTCATTTTACAGCTAAACAGTGCACTACAAGATGTTTCTGAAAACATTTGAGGCGAGAAATAGGCATTACATCGGTGCTGCCTAGTTTGACCGTTTGATCGTAGCTGTGCTAATTTTGGAAATAATTGAAAGGGTTAGTTTTTGAAGTGGGGTTGTATATATACTCTTGTGTTCTGCAAGGTAAAATTACTATTTTTGTGAATGGAGTCTGGTTGCTTTGAAGAGAACGATATAACGGCTTCAGTTCCCCGTTGGAAAAGGCTGTCCGGCAGCGAGGTAAAGCATTTTGATGCTAAAACATACATACTTTGACCAAAACTTTGAATGTTTGGACTTAAGGTACATTGCTGGGAAGCTACAGAATGATATACAAACCTCATGGTATATGTCATATGTTTGCAAGAAGAGTTACGGGTTTCTGTATATCGGTATCCCTCCATGACCAGATAAGAGGAATAATAACTCTTTCAATATATACATCTATGGCATTTGAGTATTGTATTATGATAATTGTATTACAATCCATATTGAAAAAAACAGCTCTGCTATAGACGACTGGGGATATGTTACCTTAAATGGAGTGTGTGATGTATATGGTGTCTGTAGGGGTCTAAAGCTGGCGTCTAGCCATAATGGGAGACGCTGAACCGAGACATCATTACGTAGTCATACTGTGTCTCTCCTGTAAAACAGTGTGTGCCCGCAGCATCTTAAGAGCGACACCCACTGAGACCACCTTTCTTTATCTATTTATAATATATGAAAACATTATGAGTACGCCGGCCAATCTTCTTTATGAAATAGAAGGGGCGGCAAAGATTAGATGCTCCTACTGTAATGTAATGAATGTGAAGCTGTGTCTCATACAGCAGCTGCTTTACATTTCAATGACACCACACCACTGAAATGGCAAAGCATGTGTGCAAACGCTAGTAATATCACATAAAGAAAACATATAACCAGACCCTGAATTCAGCTTTGTGATGTCTTGTGCCACTCAAGACCCACTGATATGGAAATGAAATATTGGACTGCTGGTTCCAGTAGACATTTATACTCATGGGCTGCTGTTGAGAATTTAGCTTGAACTGTCTAAGTAATGGTAATTGCATTCTCTCGGTCTCTCATCCTTAAAGTTGCAGCAAAGTCAAACTTGCCTAGAATAGAAACACTCCCCAATGCATACAAATGTGCTAATGCCTGCTGAGGTTCTTCAGTTGTTTGTTTACATCCTACACTCGTGGGGGCACGGGAAGACATAAATTTAGCTGAGCGAAACCAGGCGTAGCAACAAAAAGATAAATCGAAAAAGATCTCAAAGCAACACCAACGTCAGCTGCTGCTACAAAAGCGGCTAAGGTCTTGCGGGAACCTTGATTATTAATGTAGGTGCACATATCCTCTCATAAAGTGAAGAGAGTGGAACATTAACAGACTCATATTTTGATCAGCAAATTGCATGATTTTAGTTCATCACAGATATATCAGTATCTCAGTATCAATGAGTATGTCAGCCAGGATGTACTGTAATATTGCAGTAAGAAATGTCAAATATGTATTTTTTTTATCTCTGCCAGGAGATAATGATTTCGGTCTTGTATGTGCGTGAGTGAGTGTGTGCATCTCTGTGTCTGTCCACATCTAATCTCGCATACTGCTGTACCAAACTGCATAATATTTGGGTGCTCATATGGCTTCATGCTCAAGGACCTCTTATGGTCGCAGTGACTCACACGTTCTCAAATCACCTTTTATTGCCTGTTTGATACCGCCATTGATTGAGTGCTGACTCCGCAATCACTACTCTTAACCGGCCCCCGGCCAGTAGGGGCCAGCAAGTGATCACATAGCTCAGTGCATTGCCGCCGCTCAGACGCCATCAGCTCAGCCGCCATCAGCTCAGCCGCCGCTCAGCCGCCGCAGAGCCGCCGCTCAGCCGCCGCTCAGCCGCCGCAAAGCCGCCGCACAGCCGTCGCACAGCCGCCGCACAGCCGCCGCTCAGCCGCCGCACAGCCGCCGCACAGCTGCCACACAGCCGCCGCCCTGTGGCCAGAGGCACAGTTATTCCGTGCCTTTTTATTCAACTTCACGTATTGCTGAAAATATAGATTTGAAGCTTAAGTAAACGCTTCAAGGCGCTGGTTACGCCCATGAGACTGAGCTGAGATGCGTGCCTGCACAGAGCTGGTGCAGACATCTGCATAAATTTAAATAGGAGCATATCTGTTGTGTGAGACGTGCGAGAGAAAAACGCGTCTGATACACTTGCAGTCTAGACGGGGGGTTAGCCAATTGTGGGCAGGCCCAAACTGGCCATCGGGAACACCGGGCATATTACCGGTGGCCTGGCCAGCTTATTTTTCCCGAGTGCCTGGCCAGTGCCACTGTCAGCCCCCTCCCCCGTCTGCTTTAACCTGACGGTATAATCTCTGGCTGTCATCTCTGATTGGTTGCTCATGCATGTACATGTCAACACAATGTTCGTTCAGTGTGTGGAGTGAGCCTGGTCGAGCATGGGGGAAAACTGGATGGCACAGGTGAAAGAAAGAACGAGAGAATGAGGAAAGGTGGAGCTGAGATAGAGCATTTTTGTGTATAGTTAAAACTAAAAGACATGTTACTAGTATTAACAGTAAACAGAAAATACCGGTACGGCATACGTGGTCTGTTCTGAATATGTGATTGGCCTGGGTTGACGTTAGATTCCCGGCCTGTATTATGTTCTCACTCCGGCTCTTATTGTGGGTTGTATTCATTCAATCAAACATTACAGCAGTGGTCGTTGCAGACACACCTGGCAGAGATCTGCACTCTACTGAGTGCGCCTTTCTAGTTAAATTATGTTTTGTTGTTTTATGCCTTTATTAGATTAGGAGGAAGAGATGCAATAAGGTCTGCAGGTGGATTTGGACTGGACATTGGGGTTCATTGTTGGCGTCTTATCCCCTAAATTAAGGATGCACCGATCTGACTTTTTCAGTCCCGAAAGCGATACCTGGTCTTTGGGTACTGGCCAATACTGATTACTGATCCGATACCAGTGTTTAATTAATAAACTGTATGCCTCACTGTGTGGAAGTGACTGGTATCATTATTTTATGTGCAAGGCAATATCAGGCTGGACTGGCTTTGCTTACTTTGTAAAACAAAATGTAACAAATAAATACATAGATATACATGTACTGAATTATTAAAACAATAAATCGTACAACAACAGCGTGGTAAAAAATCTCCGGGTGTAATTCCAGTTTAAACCTTTTTAAGGCAACAACAAATTGGTAAAAACTTAAACAGGAATTCAAAATCCAGTATATAATGTATGTAGTATATGAACATAGGATTGAATTGAATAGATCGGCCCCATTATCACAATATCCGATCCAGCTATTTGAGTCAGTATCAACCCGATATACGATCTGGTATTGGTGCATCCCTACCCTAAATTTCGGGTGTGCCCAGTGCCACAGGTACGTCTGAGGGTAATTTTGAAGCAATGTCGCCATGACATAGTTTGTCCACATGAGAAATATGCCAAGTTTGTTTTTTAACTGCAGAATGTCCCGCAAAGTATAAAGTAAGTACAGTAAGTTGTCATAATATTTTAAACCTTCATTAATTGAATTTTGGACACTTGGGGGCTGTAAACATATCAGTGACATATTGTCATCTTATAAAGTTGACTTGGAGAACTTGTTAGCATACAGTTGCCTATTTACACATCCTGCAGACATGAAGCAACATTAATATTCATTTAGAGTCTTGTTTCTGACCACCTGAATGTAAAGTCCAGTATTCGCTCTCTTTCTAGCACCGTCTTCATTAAGATCTGTCTCTTTAGCTGCTAAATGCTCCATGTCCCCCAGCTATAGTTGCTAACTTTGTCTATCTTGTTGTTTAGTACAGGCCAGTGAGTTTATAGAGCTTTTTAGCTGAAAAAAAGCTGCTGATAAACGCAGTGAGCGTGAACCAAGACAGTAAAGTTGCAAGCCAGATGTGCTAAAAACAAAACAATTAGTAAAAAGACACTAAAAAGCTCCGTAGAGCTGAGGGGAACTGCAAAGTTGGGCGCTTTAACTACTTCTGGGTTCGTCACTACAAGTGACCCCTTTCGCATAAACGTTGTTATGTGATCCGTGGAGCTTCTAGCCCCTATTTTTTGTCCCTACAAATGTGTCTTAATTGTGGGCTCAGTTTCTGTTACAGGTATACTGTGATGTTGTGAAAACTTTTTGAGAAATGAGTATCGGCAGCTACGCTTAATTACTTTACTGCTTGTGATTAATTGTTAGCGGTTTATAATAAAAGGTGAGAAGAAAAGGAAACCTTAAAGGTGCCGCTGGACCACTCTCAGCCTGTGGAGCAGTCGAGCGGCGACATTCGCCGACCTTTCATCTCCATCTATTTGTCGGTTCCTCAAATGCATCTCTTGGTTTATAACCTCTCTCCCTTTGCTCTCCATTATTCCTTCATTCCCTCTTTTGTTCTCCTCGGCTTCTTTAACCATCCATTTCCCCCCGGCCACGCCTTCATTGCCCTTCCATCGCATCACCTCATCATGTTCTTATATTCCCCCTCTCTATCTTCCCACATTCGTTACTTCATAAGCCACAGGGCGACTGTAAACACTTCATCTCCCGATGGAGGTAACAGTGATGGAAACATCAGCGACAGAGAGGGTTGCCTAGAGCACAACTGTCCCTTATTTTCCACTGTACTATTTCTTCTTCATCTCTTCTCAGTGACATCCTGTGATTTAACATCAGCCACTGCTTCAGCATCTTTCAGGCTCTCCATCTGTTCACTATGCAAACACTCTTATGGGTATATTTATGCGGTGCTCTTTTTTATTGCCATCTTTCTCCCACTTCATTCACCGACTGACACTGTATAATGTAGTCCAACCTGAAATAGCCGCGTTACATAACCAATCTTTTTCAAAAAAAAATCACGGACTCCATGATAAACAAAAACTACTCATTCTGATTTGGCTGTTTCCTCCGTGTGTGTGCTGCCAAGCTGGAATAACATTAGCTAAAATAGTCCGAGGAAGCATGTGGAGATGACTAAGTGATAAATCCTGCCCAACAACCCAACACAGACCATGCATAATATATGGTGAGGATATAATTCCACACAAAATGACCCGGAGGGAAATTTATTATCCATTTTCGATGGAGCACCACAGCTCTCTCTTTCTGCATGCACCCTCTAGCTCTATTCGGAGAGAGAGTGACAGAAATCATCAATTCAAGGACTGAAACTCATCTGCATTCTGCCCTTCAATTTTAGCACACAATGCACACATGGCACAAGGCACAGGCACATGGCACAGGGGCAGAGACTGGTGTTGTAAGCATTCGCGGCTCAGCCTAAACCTTGGGGGGGTCCGGGTGGATGCTCCCCTGGGGAGATTTGTTCCCATTTACAGCAGCTATGTGCACTATTTTTCAAGCTTTTGAGATAAAAGCGTCTAAAAAAAAAAAAATATCCTGGACCCTACATCCTAGTTTGTATCTAATTGACCCCTCCTAAGTCCCGCCCCTTTTTGCTCTGTGCTCCAATTCGCTGGAAACACAGTGATCACGTCTGTCTGGGAAAAATTGATCACTATAAGCTACATTATTATAACCAAATTGTTGTTGTTGTGCAGCATTTCTCATGCAGATTACCATCTAATTGACATTTGTATATTTATTACATGAATCCAAAATTATGAAACGGACCACTTCCCTTTTTAGTCGCTCACTGTCAATTCTTCCGCCCTTTTTCCCTCACCAAGGGTGAGGCATTGCCGTTTATGGCCGGCCCTTTGCTGGGGCTCCTCGTTCTCTCACCCCGTAGCGGCATGGATAGAAACGGGCGCCTGGTCTGCATGTGTGCCGCAGAGCCGGTTGACGATTGGAAAAAAGTTTCACTTTGGAGGCATTATGTGACCAGGCATTATCGATCTACTTAATGAGGGTGCTACTCCTATAAGCGGTTTCCACTGTAACAGTTGAGCAAGCTTGGAACACGGCAGAACCTCGGTCAACTTTCCCCTTTCCTGTTATACTTAGATATGCTACGTCTGTTCAAAAGTAACATTCCTATGTAAGTCACATCGTACATTGATGTCACAATCTTCATGGACACATGGTCACAGTTTCTACGAGGAACTTTCATTTTGTGTGGATTTTACGGGTCCCTGTGGACAAAAGAGATAGTGTTTCCGAGCACCAGAGTCCCTTTAGAAAACCTCTCATTTTACTGCAGCAGCAGGGTCTGACAGTCTGCTCTGCGCCGTCCTGGTTCTGGTTCTCCCGTGCCTCCCTTTCCTCCAGTGGGCCCAAACTTGTCCGACCTAGCAACAGTAACTCAGGGGAGCCAGACTCAGGACTTAGGACAATAGGACTCCGTCAATTGTTCTCCAATTGTCTTCATTATTCAAAGGTAAAAATTGTCTGATGTTACTATTTTTAAGTCATATAACATAGGTAGGGTAGGAATTTGGCATAAATAGCATTACTAATCTTGAAACCTATTTTTGTTCTACTATACTGGAGTAGAATGAATGTCTACCAGTCAGAGAGACTGAGGGGAAATGGCACAAAGTTGAAGGTATTTTGAAATGCTAAAAGAATCATGGCTTTTGGGAAAACTTCCAGGGCTGGAGTCCCAGAATCCCCCCACCTCCCATCCCTCTCACTTTAAATTAATGTTTCATCTTTTTGTCTTACTCTTGAAAACAAAACTACTTAGAGAGGCTTCAAAGCTGCAAAAGCAATTTCTCTACAGAATTATAATAAAAGACCGCAAACACCAAGACGAGAGAGGTGAGATAATGATAACAAGTGGCTCCGTGTCAGGAGTTCAGCCTCATCTCTTATTTTTACAGCCCTTTTGTTCCTTCGTTGTTCTCCTGTGTGTCTGTGTTTCTGTTGCTCTCCCTGCATATCTATATGCGATGTCTGCATTTGTGTGCATACGTGCACGTTGGTCTAACAGGATATGAAGTAAGAAATGCTGTGTGATCTCACATTGAGAGCAGATAATCACACCCAAACAACACTGTCGACGCCTGGAGCTCCAGAGTGGGGGCGGGGGGAACAAGTGTTCCCTGGTGCAGTCATTCTGAGCTCAATGCCTGTATGGCATAGGAAATAAAAGACTCGTTATATATGTTCCGGCTGGCGACGGCCAGACGGGAGCAGCTCAAACTGTGTGCATGTAAGGTATCTGCTATAGAGTGCTACAGGGATGACGTATTTTTGTAGGCCAACCAGGAAGTTAGCATTTCCCTGGTTCGCCCCTTTTTCCATTGGGTTTTGGATTATTACTGAAATTAAGATCTGTGGCAAACACACGTTTATGGTACTTACGCGTTTTGTTCAGCAAGATAATCTTCACAAATTACCATCACTTTTATGATTTTTGCAAGCGTCAATGCAATCACCAGAAGTAAAAAGTTAAACAATAAACAAACTACACCACGGTCGCATGACTTCACGTCACCACCACTAAGTTAAAGGCGGACTAGTGTTCGGTGTGACTACGTTTTGTAGTCTTATTTAGCCACTTGTTGCAACCACCATTTTTAAGACATGTTAAAGCTTAAAAAAAACACTAATGGGATATTTACTGACATATTTTACATCGTAGAACAAAATGTTAATATCTCTTCAGCTTGTGTTAACCACAGACCTTATTTCAGACATCTAACTAAAAAAAACATTCAAAAAGACCCATTGACTTCCAGACGAGGGAGCCAGAAGTGCTAAAATGCTAACTCATTTCCTGGTTTTAGATCTTATTCATGCTGGTAATTAAATCTGTTTCTTCATATCATGATTTTTCACATTAAAGGAGTTTGAGTTTTCCTTATAATCAAGGCTTTGAGGATGTGTAGTCTGTCATAATGTTTTACAAATTGTAAAGCTCTATGAGACATGTGACCTTGGACTATATACTGTAAATAGATTTGACTTGTCTCCCAATTTTCCTTTTCACAACCCAAAACTGATTTTATTTCTCTTCTTCTCTTTGCATTTAGTTTCTTTCCCTTCTCCTTTTAGTGTGAAATATCTTCAGAGAGCTGTTGCTACCACTTCTATCAATTATTCACATCCCATTTAAAGCTACATATGTCAATATGTTCGATCCAGTGTGAATATCACATCAGCATGTCCCTAGTTTCAGGCACTGAATGAGCATCTGCTGTATATATGTGTGTGGGGGTGTGTGTGGGAGTGTTTGTTGCAGTACAGCAGTCACAGCATATAGACAGGGAGCAGCTGGGATTTGTTAGGGACAGACTGTGTGTGCGTGTGTCTGAATGTATGTGTGTCTTTGAGTCAATCTATGTGCTGCATTGCCTTATGTTGTGTGTGTGTGTGTATGTTTGTGTGTGTGGGTCAGCAGTGGTTTGTCATGCAGTGGAGCTGGTGGCGTCTCCAGGGGGCTTTTCGCAGTAGGGTGACACGACAGACCCTGATTCAAACAGCGGTGAACAGATGGCTGAGTGTGTTAGCATGCCTGTACTGTGCCAGGGGTCAGAGAGGGCTGTTCAACCAGTCAGGACGCAGCATACTATACCTCTAAATGAGCACCCTAACCTGTTGCCACTTAACGGCACACACTTTTGAATCAAGTGATACATGACTTCTTCACCTTTCTAGACAATGTCTCCAGCATCGTACTTGTATTACAAAAATATTTCTCCACTGGTATTTTTTATCATGCGATGGCCTTGGTTGTATTTGGACTGGGGACCTTTGTCAAATAAAGGCAAATATTCCACAAAAATTTCTCATTTCTAAGTTGATGCCAAAATTCTGAAAATGTGACTGTACTCGTTTTTCTACATTAGCTCAGGTACCACAAGTACTGGGGGTCAGGGCTCGATGCTAACAGCGTCCCGTGTACGATGGAGAATTTCCTTGATAACAATACATTGTGAACAACAAATCTGTGTTGAAATCCACAGGAGGAGAGCCAGTGAACATTAGCTGTTAGCAGCCGGTGGGCAGCACAGTCCTGATTGGCTAAATAATGGAGCTGCAGCTAACATACGAAGGTTGCGTTGAGTTACATTATGCTGCGTTCAAGCTCTATTCAGTAAAAATGTAAAAGTATTGGGCGAAGGTAAAGTATAATGTTATGATCATCAAGGATTAATGATACGTTTGCTAAAAACAGTATGCAAACAGTAATAAAGGAGTGTATTTTGAAGTACGTGGGATTTGTTGTTTTGTTTTTACTGTGGTATTGAATTGGGTGTCGAGAATTGTGGAATGTCACTGGCATTGGTATCTACTACTACATTTCTGGTATTGTGACCTCTCTAATTTCTAGTGGTTAGTGTACATTGCTGATAAAATGATGAAAATGTGCAGACACAGAAATGTAGTACAATTATCAACCCAAACGATCATAAACAAATGTAAAAACCTGTTGCAGAAATATAGATCTCACCGTCCACCAAATCTCTTTATATTATTCTTTACTTCTGCATGAGAGAAGTGAGTGTTTTGGAGCGAATAACACAATTTGCATGAAGCCTTTCAGATTTCACTCACTGACCTTGTGTGTGTGGTAACTGAACTTCTACACCAGTGATTTGTTGTTCACCCTATCAGCTCTGGAGGAAATCTCTCTGGGACTAAATTAACACTTTATAACATTTAAAAACATACTCTATGAAGCGTTTTAGCCTCTTTCAGCTCATTATTTAGTTTTTTATGGCCCGCAATTTCACTGTTTTGGTTCAATCTCACTGCTCTCATCAGCATTGTTTCCAGCAGCAACATGCAGCAGTTTTCAGTAAATAACTCTGATGAACTGAATATTTCTCTGAGGAGTTGGTGGAGACCAAAACAGAGCTAAAAAAGACTCAAGCTTTCTCAGTTCTTCCGATGTCGTCAAGTCAATTGAATGAGTGACAAAGAGGCCGTGAAGTGCTCCACCTCATGACTACAGCTGGCAATAATACTACGAGCCTGTTGCAGTGTGATTACCACGGATGATATCTCTATAACAACCAGTGGGAAAACTCCTGACCTGAAAACTGAAGCCAATGCGGAAGTGCCTTAAACCTGCTTTTTAATAGCCAGCAGGGGCGACTCCTCTGTTTGCGAAAAGAAGTCTGATTGTATAGAAGTCTATGAGAAAAAACCCTACTTCTCACTTGATTTATTACCTCAGTAAACATTGTAAACATGAGTTTATGGTCTCAATCGCTAGTTTCAAGTCTTCTTCAATACAGCATGATGTTCATTTAGTAAATTATGGTCCCATTTAGAGTCAAATAGACCATAAAGCAGGGTATGCTTTAGGGCGTGGCTACTATGTAACGACATACAGTTATGTTGATAACTGTCCCACATCTGTGTACTACTAGAAGCTGGTCATAATCAATTCCCACAAATGTAAATCAGAGGTTTTGTTCTGCATTGTAAAGTTCTTCTCATGTTTCTTGAAATCATCGCATGTCTCATTGAATTGAGCCAAATACTTTGAGGCAAAAAAGTCATTTTCCCGGAGGAGCCAACACTGCTGTTTTCTGTGCACGTCTTCTTTCTAGGAAAACAGATAATTCACCGCGATGCCGTTGCTCTCTAATGAGGCGATTCACACTCCAGCAGGCGGGAAACCTTGAGGACATTTTGCCATTTTCATACTCCCTGGGAAGATGAAAATCTGTCGTCAGGAAGCCAATCTTCCAGATGATGAATGCCGTATTTTGCCTCTCACTCTCATCCCCCTGCTCTCTTGTTTTCCTCCCATCTGCTCAATCGAAGGTGATAAATGCGTGATGGTGATAGAAGTGGTCGAGACCTGGGAGGAAACAGAAAACAAAATCTCACTGTATGCTGGAGACGAAAGAGACAACCCTCATAGTTTCATGGGAAAATTACATTTTATATCACAGTTGTGCAGACAGGATGACATACAAGAGGGGTCCAAACTTGGATCAATAGCTCAATAATTTCATCCTCTCTCATTCAGCTCTAGTGGACTTCTCTGTAGAGCCCTTTCATCTTCACAACCCTCTTTCTGGGGTCAATTTTCCCTCCCTCTCTCTCTAGGATTAGTTAAGAAATATCTCAGACTGCAGTATGAGAACAGATGCACTGTGCGTACCTGCACTGAGTGTGTGCCTGACTCAATCCACCTGTGTGCCTGGGCTTTAATCCACCAGAAATGGCCACAGTGCTGCATTGTTGTTAACTCTCCACAGGGTGTTTTCTAGGTTTGGTCATTTGTTGGGAGAGAATGAGCACAGATAGAGATCAGCTAAATACCACTAGGCTTCATAAAGCGCATATTGACCGGCAGGAGAATAAATGATGAAAACAGAAAAGCAGACAGATTGTTTGAATTGTTTTTTCTCCCGCGGCAGATTTGTGCCAGAGATTGGCCTCGTAACGGCAGGAAGCCGGTTTATACCGCTGAGACACGTCAGTTTCCTCCAATATCAGACAAATGTCTTACTTATCGTTGGATTCATGAGCAGCCCAGCGTGTGTTCCGCTCTCACAAATGATGAGGTGAGCAAAGCTCTGCTATTTCCTCCGACGGCCTTTCCTACAATCTGCTGAACGCAGCTGTTTGTTGCAGATTGGCAGACAGTACATTTTCTAGTACAATGCTATGTGTGAGATGCAGGGCTTTTTATATTGGCTGTTTGAGAGAGTGTGTACTTGAATACACTATTATTGTCTTATCTTGTGTATTCAGTGATGAAATAATCGTGCACCTTTCCATTGCTCTTAAAGCTTCAGTAGGCAGAACGTTTTTGGCATCATTTGGCAAAAATTCCATAATAACCTTTCAGCATATTGTAATTCAAGTGTTCTGAGAGATAACTAGACTTCTGCATCTCTTCATGGCTCTGTTTTCAGGCTTAAAAAAATCTAGCCCGTGACGGGAGACTCTGGCCAATCACAGGTCATTTCAGAGAGAACGTTCCTATTGGCTGTGCTTCAGCTGGTGGGCGGTGCTTGGTATTTCCTCAACAGATCTCAACATGTCTGTCAGGTCACAAACGTTCTTATTTTACAGCTAAACAGTACACTACAAGATGATTCTGAAAACATTTGAGGTGAGAAATAGGCATTACCGTAACAGAATATTGATTCATATTTGATCAGCGCTGCCTAGTTTGACCGTTTGATCTAAGTTCTTAAGTGATTGACAGCCGGCTCATAGACGGCGACTGGACGGCAGACTCCAGATCAGATGTGATTGGTTGTTTTCCTCCGGTCTATGAAATCTTGCAGATGCCGTTAGGAGCACCGGAGGACACAGAGGATATAGTGACCGTTTTATAAAAATAGCTATTACACTACATATTTGCTTCATTTCTACCCACTGCAGCTATGAACATAATTTCTTTAAAGATAAAGGTACGACTGAATCACGATCCACAAACTTAATGCTTCCCGGAGCGTCAGAAATCTAAATTACATTGGATGTAACTGTAATGTTTCCTGTTCTCCAAACCAAAGAAATCACATTTCACTCAATCAGCCACAAGAATTGTAGTCTGTGAAACCCGTAATAAAACCTATTTCAGCCTCCTGCTCTAAGGCATTGCTCTAACCCACCTAAAATAATATTATTTTTCCGGGTTTCTGTCAAGAGTTTCGTGCCACACACACTGTTTCGGGGGATTTTGTTAGTGTGAAAATGATAAAATAGCTATTTCTTGAAGCAGCTTAAAGTGCCCTTGTCTGCACACGTGAAATTATATTTATTAGTAGGTGTTCCATTGTAGATGTTTAGTATCACTTGATGGTCTAACTACTGTGATTATAGCAATATACTGTGGGAAACTCATTTTCATACTGTATATTTGTATACACCTGTAGGGCTGTGTATTGGCAAGAATCTGCCGATACGATCACGTATCATGAAGCTTACATATCATGATAAAGGGGTTATGATTTTTTATCTAATTTTTGGAAAGTTGTCATAGTATAAAGAACACACCATAAAATCAGAGTAAAAAAAGTTAACCTTTTTATGCAATCAGAACAGTGGGATCTGCATTTGCATTTATCACAGTCCCTGTAACATTCAACATCATGGCACTACTTTGAGAGGACACATACACTGAGGGCACATCTCTCTGCAAATTAAAGTATTGACTGAGTTAATCTTTGCATGTAATCTATTAATTATAAATCGATCAGTGTTTTTGACAATCGATACAGTATCACAAAACACAATATCGCTAATATTCAACTAGCGATATTCAATTAGTTAATTAGCTTCAATTAGCGCTAATATTCAATTAGCGATGGCATGAAAATGTATGCATTTTAAAATACTGAATATCAGAACTACAAATTTTAGAGGTGTGGACTTGAGTCAACTCAACTTTAAACCCAATAACGTGTAACTTCACTCCAGTTTTTTCAAGTTATTTCCAAAATGCAGTCAATTTCTCATTACATATTACTAATTGGAACTTACATTACTAATTACTCAACAGCAAAAACAATTAGTTACATAACTTGTTACTTCAATTTGTGGTTTAACAGCCAGTCAGCTCGATGACTGCACACTGCTCTAGAAGCTTCAAAGTAACTGAGTATTGCTGGGATTAGTACTGTGATGCAATTACTGAATTTTAAATTGTATTTCCTTACACTACTCATTGCTGAAAAAAATAATCACATTACTGTAATGTGTTACTGCCCAACTCTGCTTAAAGGTTCTCTATACGGTATTCAGAGCATTAATATAGCAGCAAACAACTATTTGCTATGTAAAGATATAGAGGATTAATGTCTACCTGAGCAGAGAATGAAGTCACTCTTCCTCTGTGTGTGTTGTAATCAGAGCTTCTCTGTGCTTTGCTTACAAAGCCGGGCCTGCTGCTTTGATACAAAAGTGTACACAGAATTGACTCTTCTTTTTCCAGACGATGGATATACTTTGAATCTCAGCCAATTATATTGCACAGTTGGAGGGAAAGGTGTGTTTGGCAGTGCAGAGCATCAGACATAAAAAAATAACATGTTTAAGACTTAACGCATAACGTGTAGGACTTGGACAATGACTTTATCCCAACTCATATCATATATTATTTTTGATAAATGAGATAAGTTGCTTTGTCTGACCAACAGTTCAGTTTACAATGATAAAACAAAGGAAAAAAAACAGTAAATCCTCAGATTGGCAAAGTTGAAATCAGATAATGTTTGGCCCTTTTTACTTGAAAAATGAATCAAACAATGAATCAAATATCGAAATAGATGCGGATTAATTTTCTTATGATCGACTAGTCAATGAATTGACTTTTTAATTATTGTTGCAGCTCTAATAATAAGCAGGTCTGTCAGTGTCTTTGGGTTTCATGCCCCACGAAAAAATAGAACCAACTCGTCAAACAAGTTTTCTCTGCTCGCTGTCAAATCCCATAACACAATTTGCACTCTGAAACACTTAACAAGGAACGAGGAACTTTTCTTTCCTCCCGCCCTCTTTCAGAAAAAAAAAGAAAACCTTCCTCCATTGATTTCCTGTTACTTTGTGACCAAAATAGTGCAGTGTGCTGAGTCCCTTGTGTGTGCTGAGCTGGAGGCAAGCAGGCAGTCGGAGGCAGGCTGTGGGGCTGGGAACGGAGTAGAGGGGAGATGACGGTGCGTGAGTCTGTGAGAGCCTCCCATGACAGTCGGTCCCAGACGAGGGAAGCCAAATAAACAACAAGCGAGCGAAACACAGAGCCGCGCCTTGAGCCTGGAAAGAGAAAATAGAAAGAGAGACGGGAGAGAGCTCGGAAATAAGATGACACAGCGTGCAGAGGCTTCCGGAGAGGGTAATGAGTTTGGCCAGGTTCCCGTGAAATGCTGCACCACACAGAGAGAGAGAGAGAGAGAGAGAGAGAGAGAGAGAGAGGGAGAGATGCTTCTATCTAGTCGTCACAGTTGGGATAAAATAATGTCCCCATCCCTTCATCTTTTGTCTCTAGAAAAGAAGTCCATTGTTGTTTCTGCATGAGGGAAGCCAAAATCCGATTACATGTGATGGCAGAGAAACAACCACGCTGCTGCTGTTTACTGTCAGTATTGACTATGTTTATGCCATTTGAGCCTAAAGCTACATCACCCAGTGTGGCGTACGAATGAAGAGAGATGAAGAGGCATTAGTAGTATTGACCATATTCACTGATCAATATCCATTTATGCTTCTGTTACTGGTGCATCTGGGGGAAGTGGTTCCTGCAGTGACCCTTTCTTTTTCTCTTTCCTCTCTCTTCTTTCCTTCCTGCCTGCTTCTACCCTTTACTCATCCAATACAGAGGGTCTCTACCAGCTGGGTGGTCCACGCTGTGCCCCTCAAAGCAGCCTCGAAGGACTGGAGGACATAGAGGTGGGATCATTACGAGCAGCTTCTCTGTATATTCACCAGCAGCTAAGAACATGTAGGAATACCCAGTTATTTGTCTTTCACAGAATGCTGCCTCTAATCTTTCCCTCTCTCTCTTTTTCTGAACTTTTTGCAGAGGAAGTGTAAGACGCATGTGCTGCTGCTGGTGGTGCACGGGGGAAACATCTTGGACACAGCGGGCGGAGATCCAAGCACGAAGGCTGGCGACGTGGCCACCCTGGCCTCGGTGCTGGAGAAGGTGACGCGGGCGCATTTCCAGGCCGTCGCCGAACACGTGAAGATCAAGCTGGTGCCGTGTCCAGCTGTGTGCGCCGAGGCCTTCTCTCTGGTGTCCAAGTGAGTGTTTTTTTTTGCCAGAACAGAGAGTCTCATTTGGCTCCATTTTACACACTCATTTCAAGTGTCTCATATCTGGATAACATCCAGTGTTTAAATTTAGCCACAACCACACTGGTGACAAATTAAAGGTCCCATAATGTAGAAAGTTAGATTTCCATGTCTTTTGGATTATAAAGCATGTCTAGGGGCTATATAAATAATATCAAAAGTAATAGGGCTGTCAATTGATTAAAATATTTAAATGCGATTAATCGCACGATTGTCCATAGTTAATCGTAATTAATTGTAAATTAATCACAATTTTTTTATCTGTTCAAAATGTACCTTAAAGGGAAATTTGCAAAGCATTTAATTAAACAACAGCTGTCAGTGTGTCAGTGTGCTGACTTCACTATGACTTGCCCAAAACTGCATGTGATTAGCAGGGTTTGTCTGTAAAGGGGAGACTCGTGGGTACCAGAGAACCCATTTTCATTCGCATATCTTGAGGTCAGAGGTCAAATGACCCCTTTAAAAATGGCCATGCCAGTTTTTCCTCTTCTAACTTGCTAAACTGAGCCCGCTACAACCTAAAAAAATAGCAAGTTGTGTTAATGCGTTATTATCGCGTTAACTTTGACAGCCCTACTATATAAATAATGTGAGAGTATCAAAACGCTCAATCCACGAGCTGTCAGGACTTCCGTAAGGTTGTGATGTCACAACTATACAGTCACAGTTAGAACTGCCGCTTAACATTGTGTAGTTGACACACCCATTGAGTCCCTGGCTGAACAGCGCAATACGGAAGACCGTAAAAACGCTGTCCAATCAGAGCAGACTGGGATCTTAAAGAGACAGGCGCAAAAACGGAGCGTTTCAGAAGGGTGAATACAGGTATATTCAGACAGATAGTATGAGGAAAATAATGTGTTTTTTTTTAACGTTAAAGCATGTAAACATGTTCTTGTAGAAACCCAAATTACAAGTATGAACCTGAAAACAATATAATAATATGTCTCTTTAAAGGGAAAAACTAAATAACTGGAGAATGGGTCACTGAATGCTTTAATGCTTTAAAAATGATGTAAAGCACATGCGGTGGGCTTCACAGTCACGACATCTCAACCCAGTTGAGCACCTGTGAGACATTTTGGACCCGCATATGAGACAAACAGCACTCTCCGTGACTTCATCAAAAACACCGAGTAAGGGGATCCCTTTTTTGAGAGAATGACGTTCATCCCTCCAGTACAATTCTAGAGACTTGAATAATGTATGCCAGCGAGCATTAAAGCTGCTCTGGAGGCTCGTCGTGACTGACTAAGACACTTCATCCACCTTATTCGTAGCCCGGCTCGTCCTCCCATCCCTCCGTAGCAGAATGCGGTATGATCACATTATCCACTCTAAAGTGTGACAGGTGTTGTTCCCACGTCATTTATTTCCCAAAAAGCTCCAAGAATAAAAGGAGCCACCTGTCGCATACTGTTAACTCTCACAAACACCGCTTTGTGAAAGGAATAAGTGATATCTGCGCCCATAATTCACACAAGGTATCTTGGGGCTATAAGGTATAAGATGGATAATGGGTATTATGTTTAATTTGTCACCCATCTGTATAAGTGTCTCCTTCAGATAGATCACAAATATGATTGCATCTATCATACTTTTCCTGAGCTATGTGCATATCTTGATGTTACTACTGCTTTAGTAACTCCCAAAATATACCAGAGGAGTGTTAAAACAGTTTAGCTAGCTACCTAACAACTGTGCATTAATTAACACAAACACATGGATGGACTATGAGCGAGACATTATGGGACTCATGCTGCGCCTTCTGTGTGACAACAGCTGCTGAGTTTGCTGTTGCCGTCTTCATGTAACGGAGAAAGATGGCTAGTTTCAGTCACTTCAGTTGCCATTATCAGCTGCAACACCCTGGCCGTTTCTCATTTCCCGATTTTGTGTCTCCTCACTCCTCGATCTTCCGGCTTCTGACCTAGAAATCGATCTCAGCACTCCACCTTGAAGGACATCCCAATTTTTTAAAATGCATCTCAAGGAGGAAGGATTGAGGAGCGAGGAGGCTTGCCGGAGGAGCTATAAGCGAGGATACACCAGCATATTTTTTGCGGAAATGTTTTTCTGCACCCGCGACGTACAAGAGGCGTGACACACAGCTGGAATACTCTCAAACCATGGCAGGACTCTACAAATGTTACTGTTCCTTTTTTTAATTCATAAGTTGTAGTTATTTAAGATGATCAAACTTTCCGCCACATCTCCGTTTGTTTAGCGCCTCGTAAGGCGCTGTTCTGACCGCATTCCTTAATGACATTTCACCTTGATATTTCTTATGTTTTCATCTTGAATGTAGGCTACACCCAATTCACCTGCTATAATTATGACATGATGTTTACAAGTGCAAACAGATGCTGTCGGCAAATTAATATATCAATTAGAACATTCTACTTTGCAGTATTTCATGTTGTCATATACAATAGATTAACAGGAGTGTGTTGTGTGTAGGATAATATATCACTCAATCATATATTTATACAGTATATATATATATATGTATATATATATACATATATAAGCTGTAATGTATGTGTGTTAAAAAAAAATCAGACATCTGTTCATTCTTGTCACATTATGCCACTTTGTGAATTGAATTAGTGATAGTAAATATAGCCTATACGTTGTCATGAGCACTGTTACGCTCATCTGACAGAGATCATAAAATACAGCGGTATAACAAAACAATGGACAGCTGTGCCACATGTCATATTTAATTGGCGTTGCTATAAAATGGCGGCTCCGAGGCGAGTGTGTCTCATTTTTTTAAATGCTTGTTGCCTCGTCACCTCTGTCCTCGCGTCTGTTCAGCACCTCCTACGCTCGCATCTCCCGTGGGAGGGACTAAGACACGAGGAGAAGAGTCGAGGTTGTATAAAACTGGGAAATGGGAAGGCCTCCGCTAAGTGGCTACCTCTACTGGCTGCCTACTTGCGTGGTTACACTTGGGAGGAGTTGTGAGAGTTGAGATTTAAAGCCTCTGAACACCCACACTGGTGTTTTCAGTTAATCTGGCTGGTTAGACCTCCTCTCAGGACTGTGTGGGCGTGTACAGACTAATTGATTGACATCTTCCTGAGTCTTCTGTTAGCTTTGTTGCAAATTACACCTCCAATCATTAAACCAATCATTCTTATTGGTAGATGAAGATTTGTGGGTAACACTTTATAATAACCATCATTTATAAATGGTAAATTGATAGTTAATTAAACTTAGTTAATAGTTAATTTACTGTTAAAAAACAACAAAATTATAATTAATATTGTTTACTAATTATTAGTAAGGCTATAATTTCTGTTGTTTCATCATTAGTTTGTGTAATATGAAATAATTAGTTTATAGATTATATATTGTGTCATAGCTGATAAGAGACAATAATTACATTCTGATTACCTTAATAAAGTATTTATCATTAGTTTATTGTTGCACACAGTGGAACATTTGATACACTAGATTAAGTATTTGTTAATGATTACCCAATTATATGTAAACCTTTAAGAAAAAGTTTGTAAAACATCTATAGACATTACATAGATAGATAGACCAGACACCAATTATTAACCATTGACAAAGTATTAACTATCCATCTAAATAGGGTTTATAGATGCTTTACAAAGTACTTATTAAACATACAACAAGGTATTATAATCATCAGTTGCAACTTTATAATAGCCATCCAAATAATGTTTATAGACAGTTTACAAGCCAAATATTAACCATTAACAAAGTGTTACAAATATCTGGTCCATCTAATTCTGAAATATTTATTATTTATTTTTACAAACAATTTCTGAAAGGTTTACAAATTATTTCACAATCATTAACAAATACTGATATATATAATATATAAAATGTTATAATGTTTGCAACTATAAACTCATCACTCATCTGAACCGCTTATCCGGGGTCTGGTCGTGGGGGCAACAGCTCCAGCAGGGGACCCCAAACTTCCCTTTCCCAGGTCACATTAACCAGCTCTGACTGGGGGATCCCGAGGCGTTCCCAGGCCAGTGTGGAGATATAATCTCCCCACCTAGTCCTGTCCTAGTCCTTTCAACGCAAAGGAGCAGCGGCTCTTCTCCGAGTCCCTCACGGATGACTGAGCTTCTCACCCTATCTCTAAGCGAGACGCCAGCCACCCTCCTGAGAAAACCCATTTCGGCCGCTTGTACACGCGATCTAGTTCTTTCGGTCATGACCCAGCCCTCATGACCATAGGTGAGAGCAGGAACGAAGATTGACCGGTAGATCGAGAGCTTTGCCTTAAACATCATGATAAAATAACATCAATCATAGCATTACTGATAATTGGTAAATAATATTAATTATCATGTCATTGTTTGTTAACAGTAAAATAACTGTTAACTTAAATTAACTATCAATTTCCCATTTATAAATTATGGTTATTATGAAGTGTTACCGATTTGTGACTTAATACGTTCCACCTGAGCAGAAGTCTAATCAGCCAGAGGAGCTGAAAACACCTGCGTGGATGTTCAGATGCTTTAAATTGTGTGCAGCTCAGAGAGATGGATCTTTTTAGCATCGGCTTAGTTCAGCCAGAGACACGCTGAGTAAATGACCATTTATAGTAGAGATTTGGTGGTAATGCTCTGCTCTTTGAGGGAGCTCTTAAAGAATCTGAGCAGCGGTTGAGGAAAACGGACACATGAACATTAAATCTTAATTAAATCAATAGTAACAAAAGCGGCATAATGAGGAGTACTGGAGGGAGCTGTGGCAGCAATCGGTGATGGAATGAGCAGAGTGATAGATCTATTGGCGTGAATACGATTGTGAAGCATGAGTGAAACAGCTAATGTGAGGACCACAACAGCGCTCTGCCTGAACTAACTCTGTGCTGAGAGTTTCACGTGTCAGAGTAGGAGAAACCCAGGTGTGAACAAGTAAATTAATGACGGCTGAATTCCATTTAGCAGCTTCACTTTCAGGGTCTTACATTGCTGTCACGCTGTCATAACTCACTGGGACACTTGAGAACAGAGTTAATGTTATTAGCAACACCTGTGCATTTCCTGCTATAAGTCAGAATGTCTGCTGTGTAAAAGGCCTATCATGTGTGTCAAACTATTTGCTTTTTTGCCATCAGATAGCGATCGGATCTGCCCAAGATAAAATAGCATAATAGATGTTAATTGTTTCACTAAACCTGGTATTTAGGCGCCACCGTTTCCCTTAATTTGTTTTTAAGGGTTTTCCATTCTCGTGTCTCTGTTGTGTTTTTTTTGTATTCAGCTGACATTCTCGCTAGTTTGATAGACAGCCCTAATTAGTAATGAGCAGACTACGCAGGACTTCACTATTTCAGGAGGTATTTGAGGAAACTGCTTACAAGAATTAGCATAGGGGGTAAAAAAATGCCTGGTTTGCTAAAGTGCTGAAGGTTAATCTGAGAAATATATCAACCAAAGGCCCGTAAACAGACAGTGCAATGTTAATTAGTATGCTGCTGACATTTCTCAGCCCCTGTGAGCATGCGGCCATGTGGAATATTTAACTCCTAACCTTTTTGAATAGTGTTGTTTTTAATTGTTCATTTTCCCATTAATTCCCGCAGAATGAAAAAAAGAAAAGAATAAATGACATTATACAGTTTCCACTGAACCTGAGGCCTCTGCAAGGAATGTGTGCAATTATCTGTTTGTCTAATTAGCTGCTGTTACTTTGTATTCAGGTTTCATTTGTGGTTTCAGTTTCAGAGTGGGAGTTAATTGTGGAGAGTATCTGAACAGCAGTCAGTAGATGAGTCTTCCCTTATGATAAATTAGATAGTTTTATCGCTCACAAGCCTTCTTCCATACTGGAAGATTCTTCTGTTTAGATGTAGGAGGTAAAAGCACGTTGGCGCTGATATGTTTGCTCTTTTTTTTTAACTCCCGTCTGTACAGAGAGCTGCTAAGGCGAAACTAATGATTTCATTTCACATTCAATGCCACACGTCCCAGTGGCCACTAGGTTTATCTTTGACAGCGTCACTTAGTTTTCGCTGCTCTCCAATTATACGCTGAGGTTGTATTTGTCTGATCACCGTGGCTGAGAGAACGCGTTTTGGCAGTCAAGTCCAGGCTTCCTCTCTGGTTTTTCTGATTGACGTTAGCAAGCAGAGTGAGACAGCGACTGGAAGCGAGACGAGCGTAAAGAGATTTGAGTTGTGTAGCGGCTCGGAAGCTTGACGTCCGCTTAGCTTTCACCACATCCACGGATGAAATATTAATAAGCAACAACTTCCCATGGCAGTCGAGCGGAACGGAGTTATTGCAGCATGTCTCAATTGTCTGTTCTTGAACACATGCGCAATAAAAAAAGAGAGCCATTAATATTAAAACACTGTGTCACAAAGAACCAAAGCTGAGTCATTAGGAAATAAATAACTAATTCAATAAAATGGTCAAATAATAAACCATTTAAATGCACAAACCAAAAAATTCAGAAATGGGATTAGTCATGTGTAATAAATTGATTTCACAGTATTTATTTGGTCTTTAATTGTTTTGTTAAGATTTATTCTCCTGCAGGATGTTTTAGTAGACTTATTGTGTAGCAGTTGTTATAACGTCAAAATACAATTTAGGCATTTTAATTAGTTTTTCCAATATTTTGAAACTTTCCATGTTCTCAAGCAGCCATTCTAGTCGGTAAACAAGTCTAAACTTGATGCATTTCAACAGATCCTGTAATTCTGATACAACTCTTGCTTGACAACCCGAATGTAATAATAATTTGCATGTAGAGTGGAAAATAAATTGCAAGGGCAAGTGAGCAGCGTCAATGTATCGCAATGTTTCGCTTGATCCCGTCTGTTTGTTATTGCGTCCAAGTCACGCTCAAGGAGAAGTCTCAATGTGAATATCAGGGAGCAACACGTCCCTGCACTCTTTACAGTGTTCTCCCTCTGTGGGCATCAGGTTACAGCACCCGCAGGAACACCACCAGTTCTCCTCCTTCTCTATAGGGTCCTTTTCATAATGTCAATCTGAGCCTGTAAGTGGCAAAAACAAGCACTTGTAGTGAACATAACGTTACATTGACGGTGTGCAATTGCCCTTGCAACTTGCAGTCCGGCGGCTGCAACGCTGTCGCTCAATACTGAACTAATTTTAAAAAATGTTGTTTTCACTTACACACAAAAGAATATGTGAAAACGCTCTAGGATCCAGGTTGAAAATAAAGAAGATCCCCTTTAAGGAAGGACTAGTTCTCCCAGTATATTCCTCGTTGCTGCACAGAGCAGTGCAAGACTGTACTGTATAACCAAGCTGCCAACTTTACCCATCAGGATCTAATTCACATCATTTGTCATTCACACACCAATGGCTCAGCCTTTGGGAGCAATTTGGGATTAAGTTTCTTGCTCAAGGACATCTCAACATGTGACCGGAGCAGCCGGGGATCGAACCAACGACCTTCCGATTGGTGGACAACCTACTCTCCCCTCTGAGCCACAGCCGCTCCATAAATAACATATGCCCCATACATAACATAACAATGTATCGTCATACAAACAGTTCGTATGATATCTTACAAAAAGTTGTTACTAATTTTTCGTGCGTTTTCCAATCAATGTCCAGCAAAACGTGTCAATTTCCGCTCGTTACATGCATACAGTCTTTTCAAAATAAACTTCACAGGAAACAACTTGGTTAGGTTTAGGCAACAAAACTACTTTTTTGGGTTTGGGTTAGGTTTGGGAAAAGATTGTGGTTTGGGTTAAAATACCTCTGGTGTATGAGAACAGCTTGAACATAGACAATAAACTTAATGTGGATCCCTTCATTTTTTATTTTTTTTAGAATTGTGACCAAGATACATACTAAGCACATTTTACAGTGTTAAAAACCTCTATCTGCTCTAATGGACAAAATATGTATGGTGACTTTGTTACTAAATAACTTCAAACCTAGTTGGCATTCCTGTATTGCAGTGTCTGGTTCCTTATCAGCTGACATATACTGTACAGCTACAATATAAGTTTCTACAATTAGCTATCCAACCAATGTGTTGGTCTAGCTCTAATCTTTATACAAAGTGAGATCTAGTGACCAAAATCCAACCAAAATTTAGCTCATTAACAGCTTGTTGAAAATCTCATGAAGACAATAAGAAGTGGATATTATCTGTTTTAGCTCCAGTGAAATTAGACAAAGCATACTTGTGCCCAGTTGGCTGCAGGTCCTCAACATACTCTGACAGTATGTGCAGTCAGTAGGCAGTCATACACGCCCACGCAGCGGCGAACACAACTCTTGTTCAACTACCCTTTTGTCAGTTAACAGTGTTTGCTCTAATGACAGTGTTGGACTTGTGGGTGTGCGGAGCCTCATTTATTTGCGCGCCAACACCAACAGAGAAATAGGCAGCCCCACGGGAAGGAGTTGCTGCTGGGTGGCTAATTTACTCTCATTCTGGGTAACAGCTTGCCTGAATGTCGCACCGCAGAGTGGAGGTGGCGAAACCTCTTAGCGTCTCAAAGACAAACTTTCACACAAACAAGCCACTTTTGACTGGGTGCTTCATAATTCCTTACGTAACCGTACATCATGTTCCCCATAGAGGATGGACATGTTTCTCAGCTCGTGTTGTCCTTGTTGCCGTTTGCGTGGAAAGCCCGCTGTGCTCCAGGGGGGGCTCTGAGCGCTCATTATTAGCTCTGCCTGCTAATGAACGTATGTATTACCTGGCAAATGCCAGCTAGGAGCTGGGTGTCAAGACAACGCACACGTGTAATCCATAAACACACTCGCACAAATGCATCCCACACAAAAACAGTTGGAGCACGTCCAATTAACAGCGACAGTGAAAAGGCTCCCGAATTGATTTCCTCTCGCTCGCCGCCCCTGTCAGAGTGTGAAGAGAAATAAACATTTCAACTATTGAAAACTTCATCTGAGCAGCAGGGGAGAGAAATAAAATGGATTCCTATTACGGTACATTCAGCGTCATTTCACAGGACTTTCTATCAGGGAAAGGATTGAAGGAGGAGGAAGTCCACTCGTCCGTGGGCACACATAGTGACCTCAGTTCAGGGAGATAGACTCATTATTCTGGCCATCGGCGGCGGGGGACGTGCCGCTGCTATTTCTGGGCCCTCTCCCTAATTAAGAAGACTCTGCAGAGGCCCATTGCTGCTCATGTTAATTGCGCAAACGTTGCAGTGCTAAGCCAGCCATTAAGAAACGGGGAGAGAGCAATTAAGCGGGAATCTGACAGACTTCAGAGGTTTCGGTTTGACATTATATGGCGAGAGGCGAGAGAGGGTGGCGGGGCGGCATAATAGAGTCTGTCTCAAGGTTATGCGGCGTGAGATGAGGCTGATTCGAGGTTTAAATCGGCTCACTCGGCCTTATCTTCTCCCCGCTGCTGATAATGGATCTCTTCATCGTCACATTACCATGAAACGTTGAGGAAGAGCTCTGTATGTCTCTCAGTATAGAATAATACGGTAATTGTAATATGGTAATATTACCCTGCCTTTAGGTGTTATTAAGTGAGTCTCCGATGGGGTTTCTAGAGAACTCAACATGGCAATTACTGGAAAAGAAATCAACTTTAAAGCTCGAGGATGAAGGATAACGTTACAGCCGATGTAAAGCAAACTGTGGCTCATAACAAAGCAGCAAATGAGGCCTTTTTTTGTTATGTATATGAGTCTTCAAAAATGTGCACTTAAGCGACATATGACCTCAGCTTACTCTCAGTTAATATCGCTCACGTTTTACTAATGAGAGCAGAGGGATGTGAGCGGGGTAAATGCCGCCGCTCAAGAGTGAGTGACTCACATCTTGAAATAACGGGGGCAGACTCGTCATGGTGACGCGAGGCACGCTCCTCTGCCATTCAGGGCTCTGTTGATGCGCCTCCTTTGAGGAACAAAAGGCCTTCCAAAGTAGCTCTAAACCTCTGTGATTGATGGATGTCAAGTTTATAGCTCCTGCCTGTTAGATGACATTTTGGATGAGCACGACGTGCTCTAAATTAATTTAAATCTATAAAATCCAGGCTGTACAGCACCATCTGTGTCTGACAGCAATCCACCGCTGCAGTTTTGCTCTGTCAAAACTGTGTGCCTGGAATCACAGCCGCCACTATATTGATCAGCAGCATTTTAGAGGAAATTATAGTTAGGATTATTAAGATTAATCAGCCACTAAAGGCAGATGGGCTGTGGATGGTTTGGTGGCACAGCCTTTTTTTCAAAGCACATGTTTGTATAGACAAAGATGTTAATGATCGCCTCAAATTAATTAAGGAGCATCGATTCTGAGCAGACTATCCTCCAGTCGTCGAGGACATTACACCTCCAAACTGCCTCACGCACACACACAAACAAACAAATCATTTATGTGCTCTCCTTTGCATGTAAAACGGTGTCTGCTCCATTTTAATAATACTAACAAGTGCATGCATAATCAGGTAATTATGCAAAACAAATAATGAGGGTCTCACCTGACATTAGTTGAGCGGTGCAGCAGGTGTTAACCCTCTGTTCCTGTCCTGTGACTTGTGAACCCTGTTCAGAGGTAGAGCTGTGATTGGAATATTAATTGGAGCTTTTTGTTAGTTCACAGTCAGGTCTGAGTGTGTGTTTGTGGGAGAGTGTGTGTGAGCAGCAGTTGTTAACAAGACTCTAATAAGATCAAGGCCAGGCGACTACAAAGTCTGGACCAAACCCTCAGTGGCACTCAGCTGGGATGTTGGGATTTCTCACTTCAGTTGCTAAAACTCAATAAACATGCACCTGATTCTCAAAGTGGGGTCCGGGGACCACCAGGGGTCCGTGGCACTCTGTCAGGGGGTCTGTGAAAAGTTTCAGATTCAATCATTTAAATTATCATGCAATTATTTTTTTAAATCTACACAGGAGACCGCTGGCCATGTCCCCTGTAAAACCAAAAGTAAACATTGTCTGTACGATTGTTATGTAACATTTTATGTAACGTTGTTTTACGCAACGTTGTTGTTTTACGCAACGTTGTTGTTTTACGTAACGTTGTTTTACGTAACGTTGTTTTACGTAAAATGTTTACGCTTGTTACATAATGTTACATAAGAAAGTCTGCTAAGGGCGGTTGTTATTTATTTACGTAGTTGCGTTATGTAGTTGCATTACGTGGTTGCGTTGCGTGTTTGCGTTGCGTGGTTGCGTTGCGTGGTTGCATTGCGTGTTTGCGTTGCGTGTTTGCGTTGCGTGGTTGCGTTGCGTGGTTGCATTGCGGGTTTGCGTTGCATGGTTGCATTGCGTGTTTGCGTTGCGTGGTTGCATTGCGTGGTTGCGTTGCGTGGTTGCGTTACGTGATTGCGTTACGTTGTTGCGTTAGGTGGTTACGTGGTTGTGTTACGTTGTTACTTTACGTTGTTACGTTGTTGCTTTATGTTGTTGTTGCGTTACGTTGTTGTTACCTTACGTTGTTACTTCAGAAACGTACAATAACAAAACTTTTTCTGACGACTGGGTTGGTATAGTAGTTAATAGATTACGTTCTAATCTAACAAGAATCTGCAAATTATGTTTAATACATGTCTAATATCTTTCTAATATATTTGTCTTGTGTTGTTCTTTCACATAACTGAGACTATAGAAGTGTAAAAAATAGGCTATACGTCAATTTATTCCAAGTGACATACATGAGCGTGTCCCCGGTATATTCTCTATCTTGTAAGAGATCCTTTGCTGACAAAATGATTGAGAACCTCTGTGATAAACAAATCATCGTGGTTTTAATCATGACGTAACTTGATGGCATTGTGTTGTGCAGAAAGAAAGTCTTCCTCCTGGTGCAATATGCTGCCATCCCTGCGCATGAATATCCTCATCTGAATATTTCACACAGCAGCAGCTTCTGTAGAGGGAGTGACACTGTTGTTATGCAAATAACTGTGTTCCAGTGACACAGAATATATTACAACGGTTTCCTTTTTTCTTGTTTTATTACAAATCTCCATGGAAGCGGCTCTAAGTGTAGAATATGTCTCAGAAAGCTGCTCTCGAGGGCAACGTTCACACAGAACAGGGTCCATATTTTTGTCTAGCAGATTTTGCCCTGCCTCCATTCAGTTAATTTACGTGCAGTTCATCATCGAGTGATAACAATTATAAGGGGATTAAGGCAATAAAATACTTGTAAACAATATTATCTTTCTACATTAATGTAATTGTTCTTGTAATTTAAGTAGGGACAATCACAGTAGCATGTGGAGTTCTTTGATTATAATTAATGTTTGCACACCTTGATTGCATTTCTTAACTTGTGGTCAAGTTGCACAGTTGATTTTCACCATATCATCTTACATACAAGTAGCAGTGAACTGTTGTGTGGCCTTTTTTCATCCCTACTCAGACTCAGACAAACTCGTGGGTGTTCTTTTTTACTTCTCTATTTGAAGATATTTTTGAAGAGAGAGGTTACTCTCTAGTCAATTGCTGGATGTCACATAGCAGCTTCTCTGAAATGCAGTAAAATACAATGTTGAGGGTTTGATTTTGTAGACTTTTAGCCAGTTTTTCTCACTAAATGTTTCTGCAAACTGAAAAATAGAACTACTTTTACTGAAATACATACTTTAATTAATTAAACATTAAAGTGGCTGTTGGCACCTAAAGAGGAAGAGGATTGGTAGTTTCACTTCATATCATAATGTTAATGTAATGGTAAATGTAAATTACATTAAGTACATTCAATTAGCTAGACAAGTCACATATCTTCGGTAATATTAGCCGTCATTTTCTATTGCTATTTAATCACATAGACATGCAGGAGTCGAGCTAAGCTCACTATTCGCCATTCCTTCAGACTGCATATAGGCATGAAAAGGGAAAAGATTTTCTACTTCCTACTTATAATTCCCCACTATCCCTCTAAAGGGAGATTCTGCAGACTGTGTTTTTGTGAACACATTATGGCAAATGGCAGCTGTGGCTGGCGAGATGGCATTTTTGTTGATCTCACACATTTTTTTTTCTCACCTGCACCCACTTGATATTTTAGTGACTTGCTGTGAACTTGACTTTGCCTAATGCGGAGAGGAGGCGCAGTAGGGGGAGCGTGTCGGCAGCAATCAAAGGGCACAGTGCAGCTTCAGTATCGCTGGTGTTTCTGCTTGCAGCACCCACCTGCACAGAGCAGGTCAAAGGTACAAACTATAGTCGTGTTTATGTGGCTTTTACCAGCCAGCATGTATAAACAGACCAACCATTTGGTGGATGATACATTTGCCAGTTAGATTTTCACATATTTCTGTCAGACAGAGTAGGTTGACTTAGACATTTTTCCTTTATTTTTATTTTCTGGAATCATGCTTTTTATTGTTTCCTGAAGACAAATGTCTACAACAACCTAAACAACTGCAAATAAGGTAATATGTACTGTATATATACTAACAGATAACAAGATAGTAAATGTATATTGAAAACAAAGTAATAAAAAATAAGGGAGAAAGAAAATAAGAATAAATTAATAAAATAAATCCATACACTAGATTCCCAGCACAGGATAGATACAGAGTACATACTGTGTGTTTAAAGCACATTCATCGTGGCCTAATTGGATTATCAAATTGAATTAAATAAACGTTGCAACAAAACTATTCAGGAGACAATATTTACATTTACTCCCACCCCCTTCACCCGAACAGATACCACCTGTCTGAAGCACTGGGCTCTGACTATATGTTTTTTGGCCCCCCACATATTTTCTGATGTCGCCACCCTAACAAAAATTGCAAATCCTCAACCAAAATCATATAACGTTAGAGCTTGTGGTTGTATAATGTAATTTATGGTGTTGTCAGATTGCTGTTAGACCACCCCGTTAATACAGGTGTGAGTCCCTTTGTGTGCAGAAAGCAATAGAGCAAATTGTTTTTTGACTGCAGTGGAAATGTTTTTGAAAGGCTAAACGCCAACAAGTATGGATTGAAACAGAACATTTGGTTAGATAAGAACATGTGAATTTTGGAAATGATTGCATCTATCTTTTTTGAATAAATGTTGACTTTTGGACTTTACAACGCTCTGGGGTTATTGGAAATGATTGGAACACACAAGTCAGAACAATCCTACGCAGCCACCACTGGAATCTAATTCTTCAAATAGTATAATGCTAATGATTAGTGTAGCCTGATCTTTATCTGCAACTGTGCAGAAATACTGGCTTTAAACAGAATACGGCTTACTAAGTAGCAAAAACATACTTTATATCTTTTTAATAAATAATTTTATATAATTTACACTCTTTTATATAAATTATCTAGTAAGTGTCTTATTATGATTTTAGTTATTCATGTGCAAATCTAATTTTGACAACCTTAGAGCAGACAAATCTGGCGCGCCCCCCTGTGATCTTTGGCGCCCCCCTTTGGGGGGCCCGGACCCTAGGTTGGGAGACACTACTCTGTGTTGGTTTCCCTGGAATGTGTCAGAAACGCGTCCCAAATTTCCAAGAGGACATCCAGTTCATTTTTTATCTTATTATTAGGCGATGGTAGGAAGCTGTTGCCACAAGGGTATTAAGCCATTCTTGATAGTTTGGAGGTTCACTCTCCTTCCAGTTTCTAAGTACAGTATGACCCTCTTAGCAGGGGTATTGGCGACTTTTAGCCATTTCAAATATTTGGTGCTCACATCTTTGATATGTTTTGTAATGTTGCCAGAAAGTGACCAATGAGGGGCAACTAAAGACATGTGCACTATATCACCTAGGCTGGAGTTGCATCTCCAGCATAGGCCGGATGTCATCAGGGCCTTAGACATCTTTCAATCCATTCATCTGGTGGCTGATGTAAGTAATCGCCCTTCAACACAGTTCTGTCACTGTCTGCTATTGTGCTGTCAGTGGGGATTGTGGAGGTGGCTCTATCCGCTGTTGATGTCATAGACTGACTGGTGAACACTGTGTTACTGGACGCACAACATTCACATCAATTGTCTCTTTTCTTCTCAACAGGTTTCACAAAGCCTGCAGCGTGGTATTTTGTAATTGCAACAGAAATTGGCCATGGCTGCTTACGAACATGTGGTGGTGCAGAATCATGGCTGTGATTAGAAAAAAGTTTTAAATAATGCAGCTGGAGGATTTTTTCAGAGAAAGTTCTCAAATTTGAAAAGTTTTATCTGGATAATTAGAAGTGCTTTGGTGCTGAAAATAGGAATATAATGAGAAGATTTACACAATCATGCAATCAGTTAAAGCAATCAAGTAAATGGCTTAATCTGAATATACAACGGGACGTTCCCAATCAGTGAGAGAACATTAAGTTGCTCTGGCCCCCAGTTGTTCCCAGACAGGATAACCCTTGCATAGATGGTACACAAACTCTATTATTCCTTTTCTGGGGTATTGTAACCATGGCAACACAATGTTTTGCTCTAATTAAGCAAAGTTCATAAGCCCCCAGAGGCACAATAGGCCTGCTTAGTGTTACTGGACCAACCAATAGGCCTAAATCACGCCAGGAGCATCTGCCCTGTTTTGGGAAATGCACTTTTCTTTTTTTACTTACTTAGATTAGACAAATAAAGATTGATATTAATTTCATCTCTGTGTGTTCAGTAGAGAGAGTGATCCCAAATGTGTTTAGATTCAATTCCAAATTTATTGTCATTATACTTGCGTACAGTGAAACATGGAGTATAGAGGCAGGTTAATTCATGTGTGCACTGTACACTTTAAACATATTCTCCAGACAGACAATGGTACCTTGCCATCTCTGTGCTTGAATTGCCTCAGCTGAATAGCAATTAGCCTTGTCAAGAGATAATACATACACCTTCAGACAATTTCAAAACAACTTTATTTCCCTGCTGCATCTTGTTGGCTACGATAGATTCACCCGGGGTTTGCTCAGTATTGGAAATGGAAAGAGTGCAGAGCCAGTAACTTAATGATGAGGACAGGACCACTGGGCCCAGCTGTTACTTGTTAGATAATTAGCTCCAATGATATTCCAACCCTGTCTCCTACAATATTACGTTCCCATAAACTAAACTGCATTTTCAATCACGTTTGGCTAGAAACGTATTTTCTCCTGGATTGTGGTCGCAGTTTTAAACACGTGGATAATGTTGTAAATTGAAACTAAACACAAAAAAGCAACAAAACTACTTAGTTAGGTTTAGGAAAAAAAAACAAAAAAAACATCTTGGTTTGTCTTAAAATAACTTTGTTTGTTACGCAATTAAGCTACGGACGTAAATTTAAATAAGTGAACGTTGACTTTCGGGTCTCCTGGGTGAAAGTCTGGTGTTTGTTCGACCCATCCACCACCCCGACCTCCTCCCTATGCAGACTTCCATGGATTATCATTACAAACGTATAGTGATGGGTGAAAAACAAACGTAATCCGCAACAAAACACGTTTCCTTCGAAACGTAATTCACAATGCAGTTAAGCTGTATGGGAACATAATTTTTAGGAGAGAGGGCTGGATATTCTGTATAAGCCAACAATGAATTGATCTACTTTTGCTACGTTTGCATGCATATTCAAAGCCTGCTATATCTTATTCCTCTGTGCCATGGAGCTCCATTGTTCTCCAAAATCACATCAGTGAGCCATATTGTTACAGTCCCACATACACCGTTGTGTAGCATGAATTAATTTGCAGCTAAAACTAGTCCCCAAACATTGCACTATTTACTCCTGTTTGAGTAACATTTGCTAAAAACCACAGTGCCCAGCTGTTTAGGGAAACTACTTAGCTTTTTTAAAAATGAAACTATATGTATATTTGTGACTCATTTGTAAAGATTTACATCTCCAGTTTGTGTCCTTTTTGTCCTTATCCAAATTCGAAGGTCTAGGCATAGAGGGTGTTGTATGTTGTACAGATTGTGAAGCAATAAAACTTTACTTGTCAGTAGGAGCAAATGTTCATGGGGATGAGTGCCACAGACAGTTTATTGGAGTTTGAAAGCGTTGAGAGACACAGTTCAAATAGTTGGTTTCGTTTTTTTTCATGGGACTTGTTGACCAAAAGAAAAATATCAAATAGTTTTGAAGTTGGAAGGCAGAGCCAGGCTGCCCTTTCCTCTCATTGCTTTCAGTTTTGAATATATCACTCATCTATTTCTCTATTGTGTCCTTCCCGAAACGTTGCAATATATAAATTTCTGTCAGCGCTACATCAGAACTGTCAGTCCTTACACTTGCACGGAGGTTGTGCCCTTCTGTGTAGAGAGGTGTCCATGGCTGCTGACATAATTCAGCCTTGATGCGGCGTTGCTGCGTCTTCCTCTACTCAGAGCATCTGATGGATGATGACAGGGTTGGCACCGCTGCTCAAGGAGAGAGTGCAGGGCAACGCCATCTTTTACTGTTTCCCCACGCTGTCACATGAAGTGTCTCGCTCGATCCGCGTCTGCACTGTTATTGTGACCCACACGAGCAAAATCACTCACACACATACATCAATTAATGTTAGTAAAGACACAAAAGCCTCTGCTCTCATTACTGATACTTGTGCAGGTTTGCTTGTGTTTTATTCCTTAAGATAACATCCCACCTCTCCTTATCTTGCTTGTGCACACACAAACAGACTCAAACACACACACACACACAGGAGCATTGTGGGAAAGCCTCGCCTCAAATCAGATAGAGTGCATCAGGAACAGATTGGATAAGACATTAATAGGAAAGTCAAGGGGACGTGGATCAGGAAAGGAACACTGGGAACAATCTTTGATTTTAGACATCATGAACTTCAATGAACATAACCTTCATTTATTTTGACATTACTGTGTGTTAGAAACCGATGACTGACATTTTACAAAGTTGAAAGGAAACACTCCCGGAGGGGCTTTGTTAAGACGTAAAATGCAATCTTCATACTGTACCTTCTTCCCCTTTTTCCTCCTCTTCCAGTCTGAACCCGTACAGCTATGACGAGAGCTGCGTGTCCAGCAGCGTGGACCACCTGCCCCTGGCCGCTCTCCCCCTCCTCGCTATCGTCTCGCCTCGCTACCAGGATGCCGTGGCCACCGTGATCGCCCGAGCCAACCTGGTCTACCGCAGCTTCCTGCAGTCAGAGGACGGCCAGGGATTCACCGGTCAGGTCTGTCTCGAGCTTCTTCTGCTCGGAGAGGAGAGTCTCTCATAATGAGCTGTAGACACTTTAATAGAAGTCAATGATTGTCAAAGGAAGTTAAGATTGCTTTTGAGTGGGCTGTGTAATCTGTGGGAGCTAAGTCCCTGAGAGGGCTCCAGATTTCTATTTCAGCAGACCACATCTCACGCTCTTAAAGGGTATTTTGAAGTGGGGTTTGAAGTGGAAGTACCTGATTATGGATAAGATACTTATCCATAATAATCAGTATATTACAGCTTGGAGAAGCAGACAGGAGTTACAGCGTAGAAGCAAAGCAATGTACTGCTGTGGACGGGGCCGACAGCAAAATGTATTTTAGCCACCTAAAAGAAAAGCCCACCTAAAAAAAATCAGGTACCACTTCATTTTACAGGTAAAAGAAGACACTTATCAGGCACAATTCTCACCATTGTGTGACTTATTGTCTACACAAATGTAACCTAGTAGCTAATGTCATGATTCAGGGAGTTTTTTTTAAGACATTTTAAAGTAGTTATTTGATAATTATAATCTTTGTTACCAGCAGACATGGAATTAAAGGCTATCAATTAACTTTGTATTCTTTTCCTGGAAATGTATTAAATAAATTACCAGCTATTTATTACTGCTTATTTGGAAATAGCAGAATATAATTATTAGGTAATGTTTATAATAAATATAAAATAATAATAATAATAAAAGTCCAGAGTCAAGTCACAAGTCAAGACAGCCAAACAAAGCAATTTTCGATACATTTTGAGGTAAATATTGGAGTAATTTGGCAGTAATTCCAAAGAACTTTCAAATAGGTTACTTGCTAATTATCACCTAATTACCATGAAATTTGCGGACCTGTAAAATTAAGTGTTATCAAAAATCAATATCACTTTAATATTTTCACCACTTTATCTTGCTGTGAGATGGATATACAGTCTATGTTTCCAACGGGGAACTAAAGCTGCTATCTATGAGCTCACCAAAGCATTAGGGTAGGGCCCTGAAACACAAATTATTTTGGCTCCATAATTAATAATAATAGTATTAACCTTCTAAGTGTAATTAAAAAGTGTTACGGTATTGTCCAACAAACAATTGTTAATTTTTTTGCGTTTCATTTATTCCTTCTATTGGCTGCTGTAGTTCAGCTGCTGTAGTTCAGCTGCTGTAGTTCAGCTGCTGTAGTTCAGCTGCTGTAGTTCAGCTGCTGTAGTTCAGCTGCTGTAGTTCAGCTGCTGTAGTGCTTGTTTGAAATGAAACCCCTCAGATTCTCAGGCATTGAAGGCACATTATTGAATGCAACTGGTCAATACAACCCTGATGAGCACAATCAACAGCAACTAAAGACATACAGTCAACAGGTACAAGTTAACAACCACAACAAGTGTTTACAATGAAGGTAATTACACCAATACCTGCTATTCTTGATTGTCTCTTGCTATTGTGGGTAGATTGGTTGTGATAGGTTGATACTTTCTGTTCTTTACTTTGGAGTTCTTTACTGGTATATAATGTCCTCCGCTTCCCACTTTGTTTCTACAACTTGATTTGCTCATTAAGATGATTAAATTGAATCCCTGTCCTCTAATTACGCTGCAGTATTTTAATCAACTGTGCGGATTTTCATTCCTACACTTAATTGTTTATTGGCTGCTGATGCAGAAGTACTCGTATGGATCGACACCACTTAACTGAATATGTGGTATGTTGTTCTCACTGCAAAAGTGACAAAAGGACACTGAACAAAAGCATACAGTACATACTAAAGATGAGTTCACACAGTGTCAGCAGAATGTGAATAACGACAAAAACCTTCCCTTATTCTGACTTTTGAGTGTTCACACATTATTCAAAGATGGTTAGAATACCTATTTTAGTTATCTGAAATGACCCCTGTAGCTCTTCTCACCCAGTGGGAGATATCATAGCTGTCGGAAATTACCCTTATGTCTGACTCGGAATTACAACTCAGAGGCCGCGTGAACCGTTTTCCCACTTGGCTGCTCGTAATTACACTCTGAATGATATGTTGTGAACGCGGCAGGAAAAAAAACAGCTTGATTTGTGAGTGTGCTGTTGATGTCCCAAAATGCACTGCTCATAGGAAATGGAGGAGCTGCTCACAGCTGCAAAATATTAGGGTAAGGGTAAGGGTTAACCCTATCCCGAGTAATGATCCGATACCAGCGGGACAAAAACAATATAGATGCAGTTATTATTATTATTATTTAACAGCTCTTTACGACTGACCATGTATGGATGTGATATGATTAATATCTTTTTGAATGGCCTGGCTCAGGTTAAACCTTTTGTAAAACATGAACTAATATATATAGATGATAAATGCATTATAATTTTTTCTTAATATTCAGTTTTACTTGTTGGATTTTCCACTGTGAATATTGCTGACATTTTCCTCGCTCTGACTGCCGTTACTCTACCGTTTACCACTCTCCACTAGCATCGCACTGTTGTTTTTTCGCTATCGTCACGTGACAAACTACCTGCGATCAGCTCTTCTTCGCTGCTCTAAAACAGTAGTTGCCAGCGTCAGCCATGACACATCCAGGGCGACAGCACAGTGAAGCATACTGTTTTGGAGCGGCGAAGAAGAATTGATTTCCGGTTAAATAAGTTGATTTATTTCTGGGTTAATAAATCACGGTATCGAATCGGTTCATAGACTAGCGTACTCGCCGATACCCGATACCGAATTTTGGGCAGTATCGGACACATTTTCGATACTGTATCGGAACAACTCTAAAAACAAAAAAAAAAGTATTACAATTTAAGAAAAACAAAGTTTAATCAGCAGTCTGATTGATGGCCATTGGCACACATATTGCATCAGTACCTGTTAGTACAAAATGGTTAAAAGCATAGTATAGTATACAAAGAATCTTGTATACTAACTTTCAAAAATTGTTTGCAAAGAGTTAGTTAGTATATATCACAGTACAGTAGTATCTCTCTCTCTCATCTGCAACCGCTTATCCCGTTAGGGGTCGCGGGGGGGCTGGAGCCGATCCCAGCCGACATTGGGCGAAGGCGGGGTACACCCTGGACAGGTCGCCAGTCCATCGCAGGGCTGACACATAGACAGACAACCATTCACGCTCACATTCACACCTATGGGCAATTTAGAGTCAACAATTAACCTAACATGCATGTCTTTGGACTGTGGGAGGAAACCGGAGTACCTGGAGAAAACCCACGCTGACACAGGGAGAACATGCAAACTCCACACAGAAGGGCCCCAAGTCAGATTCGAACCTGCAACCCTCTAGCTGTGAGGCACCA
>CAKAOI010053145.1:0-24931 GCA_916701655.1 Sebastiscus albofasciatus | reverse complement strand
CATAGACTAGCGTACTCGCCGATACCCGATACCGAATTTTGGGCAGTATCGGACACATTTTCGATACTGTATCGGAACAACTCTAAAAACAAAAAAAAAAGTATTACAATTTAAGAAAAACAAAGTTTAATCAGCAGTCTGATTGATGGCCATTGGCACACATATTGCATCAGTACCTGTTAGTACAAAATGGTTAAAAGCATAGTATAGTATACAAAGAATCTTGTATACTAACTTTCAAAAATTGTTTGCAAAGAGTTAGTTAGTATATATCACAGTACAGTAGTATATAGTGTGAAATTAGAACACAATGAGTGTCATGCCTTCCTCTACCAGTGAAATATGTTGTTTTAAATTCCATTCTGTTGAGTCCTTCACTGACTGAGCCCACCATATGTGGAGGCTGTCTGAATTATATACAGTATATTTTCCGAGCAGGTATGTCTGATGGGCGACTGCGTGGGAGGTGTGCTGTGCTTCGACGCTTTGTGCTTCAGCAACCACCAGAGGCCTGGCAGTCCCAACGACAGCAGCAGGAACAACAGCACTGAGAGCCTGAAGGTAGGAACTCACTGTTACAGTGATGATAACATGATGATGATGATGATGATGGTGAAGCACAGACCTGTACGGGGTTTGTTAACAGCTGGTGAAAGAACATTTAACTGGTGATAAATCATTAAGAGATCACTGCAAGTAATCAAGTTTACATATATGTGTTCTAAATATCTTGTCAGTGGATTTAAATACTAAAACTGTGTAAACCAGTAGCACCACTCTCTAGTAAACAAAGGGAGAGTCTCATACACAGTCACCTCTGCTATGTCTATTTCCTGTCAGTTTATCAGCACAGCACCACTATCAAGTCGCAGCTTTTAGAAATGTCACTGTGCAATAGAGGCAATGTCCTTGGCACTATGTTTTGTAAAGTCTCATACATAAAAGTAGTAAATAAAAGTCACAGTGGAGCTGTGTTTTCTGTGTTTTCAGTGGGGGATTTGATGGGCATCTGAATTCTTTAGCAATTTTTTGGCACCACTTTTAGCAGTTCCTGTGGTGCACTTGTAACATATATTTGTGTTGATGCCTTCTTGAAGCAGCTTATCACTTCATGTCCTTCTCCCCATGCTAAGTGCCGCATGATCCCCACTTTCTGTCTGTCACTCCCTTCTCCTCCCTTCTCCTCCCCATTCAAATCCACTCACACCTAATAGACTCACTCTTGCATAGGTACAGTTGGGTTTCCCTTGCCACATTTCAGCATTCACCTGGGAAAATGCCACAAATCCCGTCTGATTATGTTGTAATCTCCGGGTGCACCCACTGCTTCGAGTGTTTACAATTATGTTGCACGCTCTCCTCCTTCCTCTCAGGATAACTCGGGCCTACTCGGGGAGTCCAGTCCGGGCCTGAGTTCCAGCAAGAGGCTCAGTAAGAGTAACATCGACATATCCGCCCCCAACGAAGGGCACGGCCAGAGCGGGCCGCCGCTCAGCCGTAAGCAGAGCGACTCGTACGATGGAGACACGTCCACGAGCCAGCACAGCTTTTTTTCCAGGTGGGACAGTACACATGAATATACTGTATACTGTGAGACAATATAAGTCGACTATAAGTCTATTGTCTACTGTAAAAGATCTTGACATGCTATTTATATCTACCCATTAAATATCTCTGGATGTGTTAGGTCATTATGGGTAATGTTGAGAAATCATTCAGTGGGATTCATTGTTTATGATTCATGGTGTTATTGGATTTCTCTATACGAGTTTTCAGGTGTTTGCTGCAGACATTCCTCTCTGTCTTTTCAATCAATCAACAATTTCTAAAATGATTTTCTAGAAAATGTTTTATATCACCTTATATATCAATATCATGATATAGAATTACCTACAGTATTCCCTTAATACACAGTATATACACTCAAATTTGCTACTTGGATAACATGGACATTTCTAATTGTTCTATAGTAGTGGTTATATACACTCTCATTTACACCAGCGCACACACATACATGCTACTCTAAGTAAGAAAAAGCTTTGGTAAACACAGATCAGATCACTGTCAGTGCAAAAAAAAATAATTCAAAAGGCGTTCAAAGGCAAAATGCACGAGTTGTTTGTATTTATTCTCCTTAAAATGAGCTTGCACGACTTCGGTGTAAAACCATTTTTTATTTTTCATTGTTTCGTGCACATACCAATAATACATTAACACGTCACACATTCACAAACAAAAAAGCCTATAATCTCAATCAGATTGCTTCTTCTTCACAACAATGGTTGGTGCGGGAAGGATAACTGTGTACAATCTAGTCAACCGAGCACAGCAGCAGTCTGCTACTATTTCTTAATCTGGAAAAATACAAAAAGAGATTTAGTATTTTTTGCCAAAATAGACAAAAATGAACAAACTTTCACAGATAATATATGATTTATAGCATTCAAATTTGCAAAATGCAGATCACACAAACACCCACACCTTGGCAACATCAGGCGTACTGAGTAGGAATTCTGTCATCCATTTCTGTCAAATAGCATTTGTCGATCACTGATGAGTGCGTTAGGGCTTCATATGATAGCCCAGATGTTGCGCGCCGGCCCTCATCCAGGTTTTCCTGGAATGTGTCACCCTGCTTCGCCCCTGCTTTTTATCAATATTTGCAGCTTGACTGCCCTGCCTGCCTACCTTCCTCTTCTGGACTATAAATAGCCTGTTTGTGCCTGCGCCAGCCGGTTTGTGTGGGCGGCCGAGCACTGCGGTGGCTGATTTTAGCTGGGACGGGGTGGCTGGAGGGGGTACGACTGCCATGTTGACTCACTTCAAGCAACCAGTGTTCCCACTTCAAATCGCACGCTCCACTAGGCTTACACCATCGCTTTAACACAGTCACTGAAGATAGGATCCCATCTATTCACAGTTGCTGTACGCCACGTTGCGCTCATGGCAGTCCTCCTCTCACCTTTCACTTCTTGTTACACTCTTGATTAATCCCGAGCTTTACTGTGTGGAAGGTAACCTCTGCTCCTGGATTTGCTCTTTTCCCCTGCACCTCCCAGTGGATATTCCCAGTCAACAAGAGGGCTTATTAAAGCTCCTTTTCACACACATTATCCCTCCTCTTGGATGGCTGTCTACCTCTGGTTCACTCCCTTTCACATGCACTTTGCTCTGCTTAGGCTCTGACTGGAAATTGGCTCCCGGATGAGCAAGCAGTGGGGCTGATGGCTTTTATGTTTACCTTTTTTTTTGTTTTACTTTACTTTGTCTCTAATTTATCTTTGTAAGGGGTGTGTGTTTTGGCTAATTTCACTTATATTTAGACAGATGGAACAGAACTTCTCAAGTTGAGAAAAAAACCCCACCTAAATGGACATAATTGACGAAATCTATTCAGTCTAAAGTGCTCAGAAAAAAATAGATTATGTGCAGTTAGAGCTCCCGAAAGGCTTCGTGCATGCCTAACTGTCCATAAGGAAATCTATTTGCAGTGTTTTAGTTTAATAGGTAGGCATCAGATATTTGCTGCTCTCAATAAACAGCTGGACATTTTGATACACGTTATGTGTTCCTTTCCCCGTTATCCCTCATAAAGCCATGTCAACCATTTAACAGTGAACCAGTGTAATATTTGTCATATTTATTTAACATATCGGTAACAATCTGCAGTTATGTGATAAGTGCTGTAGCTGCAAAGATGGAAATTTAGTTCACCCAGGCAGCAAAAATTACACTCCACTCTCTACTCCGACATGTTTTATGTGCCGCTGAATGAAAATGTACTGTTCATAATGCCCCAATGGTTCGCTGTCTCCTCAACTACGCATATACTACCTGTACTTTGTTGGAGTTTGGAAGAAGTTACTACCTATGAGGATATTTTGCAGCATTTTGCCGACAGTTTCTTAATGACATGGTAGGAAGAGTAGACTTGACACGTTACGGTAGAGAACACAAAAACCAAAATGGAACCGGAAGGCAGTCAAAGCGCTATTGATTGGGCTTTTAAAGATGGGTCGCAGACTGCCGGATAATCCTTTCTCCCCATGCAGGCCTTAATGGGGAAATGTTGGCTCACTAGAGAACAGAGAGACCCCGTCATGGCAGAGACCTGCTCTGCTGTTCAAACAGCTGTGAGCATGATGCAGCCTGTGAAGGCTGAGCGAAGAGCTGCTCAGGCTGAGTCATAAAGGCCCGGTGCCGACAGCGACCCCAGAGTGTTGAAACCATCCAGCCTACATCAGGACAAAGCAAAAACATCACTGACTCATGTGTGCCAAGACCGAGACTTTTGCCTTCCCAATTTCATCATGCACATTATTATTAACATTTAACATTTCAGACAACCCCTGCTTTTCTCTCAAAATCAAAGTGTCATTGAAAGGAATAGTTACACCCCAAAATTATAGGTTATTGTATTAATTACTTCCCTGAAGCCACATTTACTTGTTATCTTCATAAAACAGCTTTTAAAAGTGATGAACAATATCAATCATCATGTCCCCAAAAAATAGGGATGCACTGATCTTACTTTTTCAGTCCCAATACCGATAGCGATACCTGGGCTTTGGTTATCAGCCGATGCCGAATACCGATCCAATACCAGTGTTTAATTAATAAGCTGTACGCCTCACTGTGTGGAAGAGACTGGGATCATTCTTTTATGTATAAGGCAACATCAGGCCTGACTTAACCATTGCTTTCCTAACTTTGTAAAAGAGAATGAAACAAATAAATACATAGATACAAATTTACTGATGTGTTATTTATCGTTGAAATATTAAATAATCACCACCAGCTAGATGTCACCGATACCCGATCCAGCTATTTGAGTCAGTATCCGGTCCGGTATCAGTATCGGTGCTCTCCTACCAATAGCTTCTCAAAGTAAACATGCATCTCAGTCTTAGTTATGCACTTGAATCCTTAGTACATACAGTACATTATAATGTTGCTGAATAAATCACTTTCACAAACTCCTCACATGCCAACCTCCAAACTGTTTATCGGCCAGTGAATTTGAGGATAGGGAATGACTGTCAATGCAAGTATCCAAAAAGTGCGTAACCATACATTTGTACTGGTACCGTAGTCCATGGCAACAGACAGATAACATTTGATATTTTGTGTCCCCAGTTTGATGAAGGAGAGTGTGGAGGTGCGCGGCGGCAGCAGCACCAGTCTGGTGTTGAATCCCGGTCGATTCGACTTTGAGGTGTCAGACTGCTTCCTGCTGGGCTGCCCTTTGGGCCTTGTGCTGGCCATGAGACGCACTGTGCTGCCTGCCGTCCAGGGTAAGACTCAACAACACACGTGATATTTTATATCAGAGAATGCAATTCTTCACGTCCGCACCTCTACAAAAGCACTCACAGATAACAGCAGTTGTTTGGTTTAATCTCCAATTGTTTTACTTTTTATTTCTACTGTCTTATTATTAGTTTGCTCTTACCCTGTAAAGAACCTGACTGCACTGACCTGAATAAAAGGTGCTACTGTATACAAAGCCGGTTTGACTGATTGATTGCAATGCAACTGCAGTGAAATGACATAGCTGGATTGTCTTTTACTGATTTTCCTGTGAAAATAATCAACATTTTAAAGGTAAAGTGTGTAGGATTTGGCAGGATGTAGTGGTGTGGTTGCGTATTGCAATCAACTGAGTAGCCCTCCTCTCACTCCTCCCTTTCCAAGACTGTAGCAATGTGAGCCGTTGAGTGCAAAACCGTGGCCTATCCTTACCATAATAACACTACTTTAGCAGCAAGAGAAGGCGGCTGGTGGTACCACGGTTTTGCACTCTGCGGCTCACGTTACCGCAGTTTCACAAGTGTGTTGGAGAACTATGGTGGCTTTCAGGTATTTCATGAAAGGCTCTCTCTAGAGTCTGTGTTTGGTTTGTCCGTTCCGTTCTCCCTATGTAGATATGAAGGGCTCATTCTAAGCTAACGAAAACACAACAATTCTTAGTTTCAGGTGATTGTACACTAATGAAAACATAGTTGTGAATATTATATTCCATTTCTGCTGATAGATCCCCTGAAATGTTACAGACCTTTTAAAAGGATCAGATCAGTTTAAACAGATTTTCACTTGGATTTTACCCCTGCACTACAAGAAAGGTATTTTTTAATTGAATCCTTCTCCACTGTTTATTAAAAACGAGGTCATCTGACAGTTAGCACTTACAGTCATAGAAATAAAGAGGAACTGCAAATGAACCGGTGGCAGAGTCCCTCAAAATAATAGAAAAAAAAAAACTAAAGGTTATTTTAGTTAAACCTGAATTTTCGTAGCCCTACCTCTGGTTTTTCCAAATCCTCCTCACACAGCCGAACTTCATACTCTGTATACTTCATACTGTTCCTAATAGCTCTGCCTGTCCATTGTGTTTTCTGACCCGCAGTGAGCCAGCTGCATCCAGCCTGCACTCAGATTTTCAACCTGTTCTACCCTTCGGACCCTTCGGCCTCCAGACTGGAGCCGCTGCTGCAGCCTCTCTTCCACAAGTTGCCGCCGTATGCTGTGCCACGCTACCAGCGCTACCCTCTAGGAGACGGACGCTCCATGCTCATAGGTAGGACGTGAGATTCGGAACCCTGGAAATCAATTTAGGAGCGTCTGCAGATGTGAGAGAGCAGCTCCTTCTGAATATTTCATAGGTTAATCTATTTTTCTGGTATAATTGTATTGCCGTATTAATAACCTTTTGGGTTTTGCATTTCAAAAGCTGGCATGAAATCTTTGAGGAATTCTGTTAGCGGGACTAGATTACAGCAGCGGACAGATTCTATGACTCATTAATGTGAATATTCACATGTGCACACAGAGCCTCGATCCCGTATGTGTGAGCTTGCCCTGCAGACGCAGAGCTTAATCCTGCCCCCGAAGCTTCAAGTTTGAAGTAATTATACGTCATCTTCTTGTGGTGCGGTACCTTTGGCCTGTCACAGCTCTCTGTGGATCAGGCACAGTATGTGAGATATTAGTCTGCTAGTAATGGCACAGTACCGCTCTAATCCCCCCGGAGGGCCTGGTTGTCGAGACTGAGTCCTTAATGAGCCGCTGATTTATTTGAAGCATGTTTTAGCCTACTTTTGGGACATAGAGCCTGGCTCTAAACAGCAGTGATGACGCATCGCCTGGTTCCCCTGCCCCTCTACCCAACTACCTCACTGAGAGAAAGTAGGGCAAGGACTGATCTCTTGAGCTAACAGCCTGCGAGCATGAACTCGGATCAGAAGATAAGGCTTTGTGGTTTTGGTGCAAGGCTTTAAAACATTCAAAACCCTCTTTCTCAACATGCAATCATTTGATATGCGTATGACTCAAAGCAGATTTGTCAAATGTGCCATCTCATATGGTGACATATCCAATTATGTGTTTTACTGCATGGGAACCCTGCAGTGTATTCTATAGTCATGTTTATTTATATAGCACATTTCAGACGACAGGCATAGACTTTAGTAAGATACGAGCAGAAACAGATTGTTTAAACATGGACGATTAGTAACTTAAGCCCAGTTCATTCAGACATGCACCTTGTTATGTAAATGTGGTGGCAGTTTCATATAAAAAATTTAAATTACTATGATCTATAATGATAATAATTTAACTAGGTCGGACCCAGCAGTTTTGCCAGGCTACCCAAAACAAATATCCATACAAAGACTTCAGAATTATCATATTTCATACACCATACCAAACAAAATTTGAGGACAACCATACTTTACCAACATCATGAGTCGACAACGAAAACAAAAGTTGTAAAATACAGTCATAAAAAGGTTTGGTTGTGAGTGGCGACAGTGACTTCTCTAACAAGATCTCAGGAAAGATCTGATTGGATGATTTATGACAGATCCAGGATCTGTTTTCCTTAAGGCCTTTACACACAGGCAGAGTGACGAATCAACGACACAACAATGTGAAATACTCGCCTGCGAATATTATATGTGTATATGTATTATTGTGAAAGGTAAGAACGGACGGACTGGATCTAGTCTGCGGAGCTTTAGATCTAGTCGGTTGTTGTTTCATAAATATAAGCGCAACTCAACCCGTACCACACAACCTGATTGGATGATGCCCTTATTCGCAATGCGAAAGCTCAGAAAATCGACCTTGTCCCGAAAAAAAGTATGCCACTTTTTTGTTTCGTAATATTTGCGTTCTGTGTTAGTTAGAATAGTTAGAAAAAATATATTGACATGGAAATTAATTGCATGAAAAATTCCCTGGTGTGTAACGGCCTTTATACGTTACGGACATGGTCAATGTACAAGATACATCATGTTAGTTCCAAATTAGCTCCATAACATTTTACTAATATGGAAAAAAATGTAACTGTAGCATGTTAAAATGATTGTACATTTTGGGGTTTTGAGAATAATTCGTCACACATCATACAAGGGGCAAAACTATTGTATTAAATAGGATAATTATCGTACAAATGGTAACATTAGTAACGTAGTAACATTTCTGTCACATTTGAAATACGGCACAAGTTAGGTTTGAATGCTGTTATGCTCAGGTGTGGACTCAAGTCGCATGACTTGGACTGGAGTCCGACTTGAGTCACAAATTGATGATGACTCGACAAAATCAAAAAAGACTTGTAACTCGACCTGGACTTTAACACCAGTGACTCGTGACTTCACTTGAACTTGAGTCTTTTGACTTGAAAATACTTGATACCTTCCCTCAAGCCCAAAGACTATGTTATGCTATTTAAATAGTGTGCCACGATTCAATTATTTTCCTGAGTCGACACTTAATTTCCCAGATCCGCATTGTTTTAACCAATCTGACAGCATCCAATCAAGTTGCAGGAGAGAACTATGAAGAAATAACACTGTGTTACTGAGCATCAGTTGGAAAAAATTATACCAAAAATAAATTTGTTCATGTACAAAAACTATGCGGTGGTCAACAAAAAATTAATTGCAGTATGCAAAACTTGCAGGTCGTTAATTACAGACGAAGAAGAGCGCATTATGACTTAATTAAGACTTAGGACTTGAGTCTTGAGTGCAAACACTATAGACTTACATGTGATTTACAAAGCAATTACATGGTCCCACCTCTGCTGTCATGTTAACATAAAGGCCACAGTAGCAGTGAAATATGCAGAAAGTGAGATTTAATGCCTGAAGTGTTCCGCCTTCTTAAGATAAATGTAAAAAAAAAGACTTAATTCTTTTTTTTTTAAATCACTTAATTATCATCTCTTTGCACACAAAAAACACACCAAATACTGTGAGGCAATGTGAGGTTGTAGATGAGATTACATAATGGTAACAGACAGTAATGGACATTTGCGGAATGGAAACCATATGTTTGAATGTCAAGAAGCCATTACTTTTACAGACTGATGAAGCCAGTAATGTTACATATCCCATATCTGAAAAGAGCTTCACCAAGTGAGTCAGTCACTCACTCGAAATCATCGTACCAATCTTCACAAGTTGGATTTGTTTTGCTCGTATGTGACCTGTGTACAAAAAAATGTCTGACACATGATATGAAATAACGCAGTGTTTTTACCCACGTAAACTGGATACCCAGGCTATGATTTATTAATTTAATCATGTTCAGCCAGCCGCCAAGCGGGATGCTTGACGCCTCTTAGAGCCAGTCGTGCAGATAAAGGCGATGGAGTGTAAAGGCAGACACGCAGGGGTTTTAATTATGGGTCTGCGTCCCTGTTCCATTGATCGGGCTCGGGGTGCTGTCAAATTATGTGTTAAATGAAAAACCATAGACAGGTGCGCACGGACGGACGCAGACATACAAACACATTCAGACACAGAGAAGAAGAAACAGCGGCGCACATCACCCATTTCCTGCACTGTAATATGGTAATTAGCTGTTATGAAGGCATGGAGAGCCAATCAAATCAGGCTCCTGTGGGCATGACTTTGACATCAGCAGCCGTCAACAGTGGAGCTTTTATTATGATGAATGCTGCTAATATAGAGCGATCCCTCTTCCTATTGATTTCCAGCTATGCTCCAATGGGAAATATGATTGCCTAAGGCAGCAAATGCACATGGAATTATATGGTGGTGTATCTTTTGCATGCTATGCTAGGGGTGTGGAGGCTCAGAATGTGGCGAGGATTGGAGGGGCTGAGTTAAAAGACTTTGCGTCTCTCGTAGTTTCAAAGACGTTTCAAGGCCACAGTGCAATCATCCTCCCTGCTTGTCCTTCCTTTTACCACTGTGGTCAGCTGTTTCACTCTCTACCTTGTGCTTGAATCTGAATCGTTCGGTTTCCCTACAGTACTTGGCATTTATTGGGACTGGTGTGTGAACTTAAATGTTTCTTCTCTGATTTACAAACACACTTGCACGCTTGTGCTCGACCTTTTTTCTCTCGCCTTTGTGTCCGTCTTTGTCACCATGGAGCCCCGTCTTTGCTGCTAGCCCTTGCAGTTTTTTTGATGCTCCTCTCTCCCTCTCTCTCTCTGCTTCTTTGCCAGCAAGTCTTTTGAAATATTGTGTGTGTGTGTGTGTGTGTGTGTGTGTTTGTTTGATTGTTTCAGAAAATGCGTCAGAGTTTGTGGACCTTTCTCTCTCTCGCTCTCTCTCTCTCTCTGAACAATCTCTGCCTCCCTCTCTGCCTCTCTCTGGGGGGGAGTACGTGTAAGAGCATGCGTTCTCTTCACTTTCTTAAAACCTCAGAGAAGGTATAATTGCTGAACTCACTCAGCTTACAGGGCCTCAGCTTTTCTCAGGGCGGCTTCAAGGAAAATAGGTTGGGAAACACTGTTATATACATTGACCCAGTTATAAACAACATTTTGATTAGAGAAAATGTTTTGGATTTTGTGTGACATTCAGTTGTTATCATAACAGGTGATTTTGGCACTGAGTTATTAACCACATCTGAGATGCTGTCTAACACGAGAGAGAGAGAGAGAGAGAGAGAGAGAGTGGTATTTAATCAGTTGTGGATGTCAATCTTTCACCGTCAGTTTCCAAACCAGTCATTTCTGAAAACCTGTCTTGTAAAAATCTGATTAGATATTTCACAACCTGAAAACCTGTAAGAATTCAATGCACAGCAGCATGGGAGATACCTACATACTGTATAAGCAGTATAAACCCATCTCTCTCCAAGGCATCTATAAAAAACAACCTCTTGCTGCCTCGATAGGTTAGTTTGTGTGTGCTATTGCATGACTTTGGTGTTTTAAAGGGTTAGTTTGGTTTCACCAAAGTTTTTTTCTGGTTAAATAATGCCAAACGTCATATTTTTGACCTGATCTAAATAAATGTAAATTAGCCTAAACAATTCCATATCTTCCCAACCAAAAATATTTTCGTTAATAGCACACCCATTAGACAGAAAACCATCCAATCTAGCATCACTGATGCAAACAACAGCGTGTGTCTGATTCCACCATGTTCATCACTCTAACAGTCCTGCTTTATTAACCACACCTGAGTCTCCCTCACGTCTGAGAGGCTGGCTGTTAATCTGTATTCTGTGGCGGTTGCCGATCCTTCACAGACCAAACACGCAACATGTGGCTGCATCTGGCGGTTTATTTATAACCATTCAAGCGGGCATTCTCCTCCTGTTGTTATTGACGTCCTGACGCTGTTGAATCAGAAATGGAGGAAAAAGTGATTGTAGCCCATCTGTTGGCACCTAGAGCTCTATGATAGTACCTCATATTTGTAAAGAGACCGGACGAAACTCTGTGTATAAATGTATGTGTATAAACCATACTCTGTCAATGGTATAAACAACAACGATGCTGTTGTAGGTTATGCTGATGTTATGTTGAGTGTTGATGGAGCAGCTACAATGTTAGCATAGTCAGGCACTGATCGATACGAGCTCCATTCAGAAAACAAGCATTTTAAAAGTTATTAGTAATATTAGTAGTAAAAGTAGTTATTTCGTCGTCCTTCTGATCCATTTATTGCAATTAAATCACAGCACAATTTGTTTATTTTGGGTTGCTGTAGCAACTAGATGCCCGATACAGTGAATACAGCTCGGTGAAATTCACTGTATTCAGCAGAGTGCTGCCGGATAATGTTATGATCCAAGACATGACGGAGTATCTGGGACTTCCACAAAATGCACAAAGGAATAATAATGGTTATTTCGGCCATGGTTGATGAAACGTTGTTGGTATCTACATGGAGGTAAACCCTTCCTCCTCTCCAACGCATCCAGCGTGACTGATCACAAATTGCATGTGTAACGCGAGGCAAAAATTTGCTTCGGATTTGGTGTGAACGCAGCATAAGTCATTTCCTATATCTGTGTCACGTAAGTTTCACCACCGCCCCGCCCCTTTAGGAGACTAGCGACAGGTCCTGAGTCTATTAAATCCAATGAGAGAAGTGAACGTGAGAACAGATTATGACCAATTCTTTCGCCCCATAGACCGCGTCCACTTAGGAAACAGGTTTTAATTTGTCATCTTTTGTTATGGACATCATACATAACATCTTTGATAAACACACTGCTAGATCACTGATAGATACAGAATGGAATTGCTGCCTGCGTTTGGGAAGGGAGACCAATGCGGCCATCTTGCTAAGGTCAAAGTCTGTAAACAAACTATGACACATGCCCCCAGTGACGCGAGAGGTAAAGAAATGGTTGCTCATTTTCTCTTTTTTTGTTCGTCTCTTCTCTTCTGAGCACCTGGCTTTTGACGGCTGGCCATTTTGAAAGTTTACTGGTGGGAGGAGAGGGGCTGGCTGGATGTTAAACTTTTGATCTTAAGGTAGCGTGACAGACCAAACCATTTTTTTGCATTATAGGGAGGGAAAGTAAAATTGTCATTGACCACTATGTCAAGGACAATTAGGAAGATAAAAAAAAAATAACAAGCATTTATGTGACTCACAAATACTTTATACATTTTCAAAAATCTGTATTTTCTAGAAATTATTCCAGCAGATTATTTAAAGGTTAGACTCCCTCCCCCCGGTTACAAAGTTACAAATACTGCCGACAGGCCCACACCATCCGCGAGTGGAGTCAAAGTCTGTAATGCTAATGCTTTTGTAGGCTATAGTGTGAATGGAAGTATAAACACGTAGAAACAGAAAATTGGGTCTGAGGAATCTCATAGGAGAATCTGTTCTTTCCAGAGATGAAAAAGATCCCCTCCAACCCAGACACAATGTGCTCTGGTTAACATTTGCAGGCGAGCAGCATGCCCTCATTTTATCTTGGCTCTCCTAAGCCGTGCTGCTCCCTGTTCCAGCTGCCCATATATACCTTATATCCACTCCATCAAATCAGAAGACATCCCAGTGGATTGATACACATTACAGCAAATGGGAGCGAGTACATGAGATGAAGAAGTGTGGTCATCTGCAAATTGAGTCTTTGCTTGTTTGTGACACACATACAAATATATAGATTACATTGGTTTATAGGTCTTCGCTGAGGTCAATATTTCATCTGTAGCACACTGTATAGCACAGCGGTGGAGGAGAGACTCATTCAGACGTGAGTCAAGGCATATCCAGGGTCATAATAGATCTACAGAAACATACAAGGCCTAGGTAACAGGATAATGAGCACTCTCCAGAGTCTGGCTGGAAAAAAACATTGTGAGTTTCATAATACAGGTAAGAAAAGGAAAACAGTGTGGGAGTGTTCTCAAAGAAATTAATGTGTTTTTCAGCTTCCTGTTGTTGGGCATGTTAGGCAATGCTGCTTGGTGGAAGTTGATATCATATTCTTTTAATTGGCTTTTTGTTCCTTTTGAATAAACAAAACAAACATCCACAAACACCGTCCTTACCATCCCCAATAACACAACATTCTCAGTAAAAAGAGAAACTTAACAAACATAACATTAAATATGAATAAGCAGGTAATTGTAGATAAGGAGAATTAAAAAAAAAGAAACACATACAGATAAACACACAAAGAAACACAAGAAGTTACATTCACAATATGAAATATTTAAACAAGAATAACGATATAATATGACTACGTATATATATATATATATATATGTATATATATATATACACACACATACAGAAATATCCATAACTATATATACAACTATTAGGACTGTCAAGGTTAACGCGATAATAACGTGTTAACACAAATTTGTTTAACAACGCTAATTTCTTTAACGCATTAACGCAACTTGGGATTTTTAATTAACCTCTTAAAAATCCGAGGGGCCACCGGGGGCCTAGAGTGAAGATACTGGCATCATATCAAACTAGAACCTGAGGAATCCATAACGACCATGTCATACTAGCTTGTCGCAAAAGAGGTTAAATAACACTCCAAACTTATGCTAAATTTTGGTGAGGAAAAACTGGCATGGCCATTTTCAAAGGGGTCCCTTGACCTCTGACCTCAAGATATGTGAATGAAAATGGGTTCTATGGGTACCCACGAGTCTCCCCTTTACAGACATACCCACTTTATGATAATCACATGCAGTTTGGGGCAAGTCATAGTCAAGTCAGCACACTGACACACTGACAGCTGTTGTTGCCTGTTGGGCTGCAGTTTGCCATGTTATGATTTTAGCATATTTTGAATGCTAAATGCAGTATGTGTGAGGGTTTCCGGACAATATATGTCGTTGTTTTGTGTTGTAAATTGATTTCCAATCATAAATATATACATGTATTTGCATATAGCAAGCATATTTGCCCATACCCATGTTGATAAGAGTATTAAATACTTGCCAAATCTCCCTTTAGGATACATTTTGTACAGATAAAAAATGTGCGATTAATTTGCGATTAATCATGATTAACTATGGACAATCATGCGATTAATTGCGATTAAATATTTTAATCGATTGGTAGCCCTAGTATACACACATAATACAGAAATATCCATATCCATATAGACACCTATGTATTGTATGGTTTAAGATAAATGTGCTTTTGAACTGAGCTGGCAGAGACTTGTCTCTCTAATGATTAAATTATTGATGATACATCCTTCTTCTTGGCTCAGCGTCTGGGGAATAGCAAGTAGATCCATGATGTCTGGTGAAACAAGGTCACCAGGGAAAATTTTCATTTTACTCTTATACAGCATTATCGCCGAACAAATGGGAAAGAACTGCATAGAGATGTGCCGATGGGAGATAAGTACCCAACCAGATAAAATGAGTCTACTTCAGCAGGAGCCAAGAGCAAACTGCTTTTTAGGACTTCCAAAGTCGATAGAATTGGATTCAACCCCATGAAGAGTAGAAGCAGTTTCTCTCATTGTACTTAGTGCCCGTCTTTGGTTTTCCTTGATAAATAACAAAGCAAGTCGATACGCAGCAAGAGGCGACCTTATTAAGCAAAATAACAGCATTGATTTGAAGATCGAGGCCTGTCAATTGTTGTGTGATTAAAAGCATTTCCTTTCCCCTCCCCTCTCTGTCCTTGTCTTTCCTCTTTTGCTCTTCTCCTCACCCTTCCCAGCGGAGAGTATCCAAGGCTACTCAAATGTGTTTTTGGAAGGTGAGCAAACTCCTCCAGGTCCAGCTTCGCAGACGTCCTCTGAGACGAAGACTGAAGGAGGAGGAGGTGGAGGAGGAGGAGAAGAGGGAGGTCGTAGAGCCAGCGTGACCAGTGTGGAAAGTGAAATGTCGATTTGCTCCATGAGCCAGCTGGGAAACACTATCGCTAACAGTGAGTGGGAGGGAAGGAGACTATCCCGTCTCATTTTTTCAGTTATCCCCTGTAGATGACTTCAGGTTCATGAGCGTTTCACAGCTCTTAAGTTGACCTCACATGTCTATGCTAACATATGTGTGTTGCGTTTCAGTTTCCAGTAGCTGGTGGGGCTCAAAGAGGCTGGATTATGCTTTGTACTGCCCTGATGTGCTGACCGCCTTCCCAACAGTGGCTCTGCCTCACCTTTTCCACGCCTCCTACTGGGAGTCCACTGACGTAGCAGCCTTTGTTCTCCGGCAGGTAGGAAAGCCTTATTGACAGGTTATTGGTTATTCTACAGCAAGTTCCATAGCTTGGGGAAAGTATTGTCTCAGTAATTAGTACGCAATTATTAAAAATGAATTTAATTAGCATACTAAAACCATGAAAGACTTACTCTGTGCATAATTAGCATACTTTATTCTCTGCAGCGGTAGGCAACTAGCATCATCTGAAGGCTATTTCAGAATGAAGCTTCACAACAAGACAAAGCCTGCTGCAGGGAAAAGTAATAGCTGCATCATAGTCTCTGAAATTGCTGGCAGTTACCTCAAAAGACTGAACTTGTTAAATAAAATGTGGAGAGGTTCTCTAAGCACGTTGCTCTGGGAGTAGATGAAGCAAAGTGACAAAATATGGCACTTCTCCAGTCTCTCGTTAAGGCCATAAGTTCTTTGCATATCCACCGTGTGTTCCTTGATTTAACAACCTTGGTCTGTTCCAAGTCCAAATGGCCTGCGGGTTTGTTTGCTTCTCATGTCAAATGAGAGCAGCAGGAGGCCACTTGCTGTCACTGCATCATCCATTTAGCTCTTTGAGAGATATGTGGTAAAATGTTTCAAACTGTATGATACTGTATATCATAGCAAAACCACCAACAGGAAAGTTGTAGGAGGTAGAAAGTGGAGGCACTGGACAGAGGCGTTAAGTTGGAAACAGTATAGTGTATTTTTTGTTGCTTTAACAGGTCCACCATGAATTAATAATCTGCACTTGTCTTGACATGAGAATACAATTTTTTTTGCAATTTGTTTATCACATTTGCACATTATAGCACATTAGCACATAATTCAAGGTGCTTTTAATAAGACATGGAGACAAAACAACAGACTCAAAGACAGTCAGGTAAAGGTCATGACATAGAAATAGCATATAAAGTCACAGAATATAATTTTTTCTTGCAAATCTAAAAATAATCCAAATTCAGTTGATTAAAAGGGGTCCTAGGATTGACCCTTGGGGAACTCCACATGCCATTTTAGTTTATTCTGATACATATTTGCTTGTAGGTAAGACTTCCAGAAAGTCCAAACCAATGCCAATCCTCTTGTTCCCTTTCTGTGATGTTTTTAATTCTATTACTTGTGGAACTGTTTCCATTTAAAGGGCGGGTCTATAGTTACAGTGGTGTTCCTTATGTATTCAAATCCGCACAACACAAGTTTGGTCTAAGTATGTTTGTTTTAGCGTCAAAATACTATTTTCCCAAACCCTTCTAAAAACGTTTCCCCACATGACCTGACGTGGGTTTCTGACAGTATATATACATCCTTAAAGTCAGAGTATTACATACAATAACTTAGAATGCCGTTTGGAGAGGCACTGCTGTATGGACGCCACGTTAGTTCAGATCTGAAAGTCATACAATAACACAAACTAACCGATCAATGCAGCGGTAGACCAGGAACTCCTATATTCTGTGAGGAAAAATGACTGTTTTTGTCAATAGAGTCTGGTATGGTGGCTTTGAAGACAGCGATATAACGGCTTCAGTTCCCTGACGGAAAGGGCTGTCTGATGGTGAGGTAAACGACAACAGGGAACTGAAGCTGTTATATCGCTCTCTTCAAAGCCACCAGACTACATTCACACAAACAGTAATTTTATCTCGCAGAATGCAGGAGTATTACACACAACCCCACTTCAAAAAATACGAACTAACCCTTTTAGTTATTTCCAAACTTAGCACAGCTAACTTTGACTTAGCTAGTGCTAGCGTTCACATTATTCATAACCTTACTTTGGTAACCTACTCCACTGTTTTTTGGTAATGGCTGAGTGGGCGTTTCCATTTGGAAAAAAACATAGAAAAGAACGCAGATGGACCCGCCCTTTAATGACGTCTTCTTGTTTCACTAACAACACAGCATACATAGATTGGGCTCCTGCTGCACAGACGACACCCTGAATATGTTGTAACCAGAAGTTTCGCAGCGAGCTGGTAATGGCATCTAACTGTGGACAGAGACAGCGTTAAGAAATAAGCAATGTTTATCGAGATTTATCCAAACACTTTAACCATAAATATTGTTTCAATACATCTTACAGTATGTTGAGCTATAATCCAGTCCTGAGTCATCATATCATGTGGATCTACAGTTCAGAACACTATCCATGATATAAAGGCCCATTTTTACCTTGACCTAGCCTTGATGAGTGATGGTCAAGATTGTGGGGATTGTGCGATGGTTGCAAAACGAAGGGAAGGTTCACTATCAACTGTTGGCCATTTATCTTGTGCAAAGATGTTTAGGATTCATCTCACGCCTCACAGCCGAGCCTCAGACAAATGGGAGCCATTTTATCCAACATGTTTGTTTTTATGATTGAAATCAGAACAAATCTGGCCCAGATTCTTTAGTTTATGCTGGTTTATGTATAAATGTAAAAGGGCATGACTGGAATCTGCAAAAGTCAGAAATTAAATGTGTGGTGCCAACTCTTTTTAAGGCTGGTTGGGATTTTAAAGGTCTGCGAATGTGTTCTCAGCTTCATTAGCATATCTCTACCATCAACTTTCTTAAGTCATAAGAACCCAACCTTTGATCGGAGGAGTCTTATAGTGCATCCAGTGCATATGTGTCTAGTATTTAGTGGGAATTAAACCTGGAGCCGTGGCAGCGTTACCTACTGAGCTGAGCCCATGAATACATCACACGATTACATTCATGTGTATTTGTGTATTTGTGGTAATGATAAGCATGTATCTAAATCCTCAGACAGACACCGACAAAGAGCAGGACAAAAAGAATGGATAAATAAGACAAGTGTATCACGTCATGTCCTGTTAAAAGCCCCTTGGAAACACGGCAGTCTTTGAACTTGATCATTAGAAAGCAGAGCATCCATCAGGGAAGAAAAAAAGAGGATTTTTTTTCCACCCTGCCACTGTCTGCTGCAGCATGTCGTCTTTGTGAGAAAACGTGAGGGGAATAAGGAGAGCACATGGGGGGAAAAAAGAAGTGCTATCGACGCCATCAGCAAGCCAATAAAACCCGAAGATCATTATTTTGGTTCAATGGTTTTCAGCTCCGCTTGGTGCTGCGTCATATTAAAGGGTGGAATTTAGGGTCTGCACAGAAAATAGTTTGTCAAAGCTGAATCATTTACTTCTCCCGCAGGAGTCCAAGCTCAGTGGGAATATGTAAGAGACTATCTCCCTATGGTATGAAACAAGGAGCCTCTCGTGTGCATGGAATCTTTCATGGAGTACTCCAATCGCCCCTGAATCTGTGTCAGTGCTGCTCTCGTCACAAAAGCTTCCCATTAGAATTGGGATTTATGATCCTTAAACATAACTTTAATTTCAAGGCTTCAGATGTTAAACCTTCCATGTTATTATTCTTCACTGTAAAGTGCTGAGGTGAGACTATAATTATTATTACTGATAGACAAACCTGTTCTGTCTGCTTAAAGCTTCAGTAGGCAGAATTTTTTTTGGCTTCATTGGGAAAAAAATTCCATAATAACCTTTCAGCATATTGTAATTCAAGTGTTCTGAGAGATAACTAGACTTCTGCACTTCTGTTTTCAGGCTTTAAGAATCTAGATGTTGGCCATTCACAGGTCATTTCAGAGAGAGAGCATTCCTATTGGCTGTTTTTTCCACGGAGGCCGCTGTCAATCACTCGCAAACTACAATCAAACGGTCAAACTAGGGAGTACCGATCAAATATGAATCAATAATCTGTTACTTTAATGCCTATTTCTCACATACAAAATTTTCAGAAACAACTTCTAGTGTAGTGTTTAGCTGTAAAATGAGAAAGTTTGCTCTGGCTGGTGGGCGGGGCTTCCTCAACTGATCTCAACATGGCTGCCGGGTCACAAACTTTCTCATTTTACAGCTAAACAGTACACTACAAGATGTCAAGAATATTGATTCATATTGGATCAGCGCTGCCTAGTTTGACCGTTTGATCAGAGTTTGCGAGTGATTGACAGCTGCTCAGAGACGCCAAGGCTCCGTCTCGGCTGTGATTGGTTGTTTTCCTCGTTCTGTGAAATCTTGCAGATGCCAATAGGAGCACCGGAGGACACAGAGACACATGATTGTTTTCAGATTACCTGTCTCATGCACTACTGTCAGAATATAGTGACCGTTTATAAAAATAACTTTTTTAAATCATATTTGCTCCATTTCTCCCCACTGCACCTTTGACGGAAGGATGTGATTTCAGAAGCTTGTGTGTGGAAATGCCTGCTCTTTTAATATCCGCATGTGTTTTTATTGACAGCTCATGAGATGTGACTGTGTGAAGACCCAGGAAACGGACAAACTTGGCTCTGCTCCGTTCTCTCCCTCCAGCCCACGGGAAAAATGGCTCAGAAGGAGGACACACGTCAAACTAAGGGTAAATGAATTATCCGGTTGGTTTATTTTGCATGAATATACTTTTGCTCCACTTTGCTCTGCTAGCAGAAATGTGAATTCTTGGCTAACTTTTAAGAGCTCATATTCAGACTTTATGCGAACAAATGCATGAATATTTTAACACAGCACTTTGGCTTGGACACTAGAAATTATACAACCAGGGAAATTGTCTCTAAGGTGCCTCTCATTCTCAGAAATACACCCACCCACGCAGCGGATATTGTTATTCTGCTGCAATGGAACGAATTCATTCAAACAAAAAAACACAGCTATAACAAACAGCCGAGGTTGTAGTGCTTTAGTCGACTGTGTGAATGGTCCGTGACCTGGATATCTTTAAATACTCCTACACTTTTACCTTGAAGCACTGAAGCAGGCGAACGCTCACAATTACTTGATGCTTCTGAGCCCCGCCAAGTAGAACAATCAAGGTCATACTGCTTTCCACTGAGTGCTCCTTTTATCTGCCATTTTCTAAAGACAAGAATTTAGTGACTGCTTGCTTTTCATAAGGCTATAAATAGAACCACGTAACCAGAGTACCGTGGAAAAAATATCTATATTTGAATCTGTGAAGGTTTTCTTTTCCCCGTGTCATGTTATTCATGCCTCTCCGGTGATGTGTTTCTGATGTAAGTGCTCAAAGAAAAGCAGCTCTGAAAAAGTCACCTCGTCCTGAATGCGATTCAGCACGTGGACATTCAGAGACGATCCGTGCCGACTCAATCTGGGCACGGCCAGCTCATCTGCTGCAGAGTGATACTATTCAGAGAGACCGGGCTTCTATTTCTGCTCTTCCTCGACTTTTTAAGAGGTGTTTGTCACAGCTGGAGAGGGACCACTAGTGTGGCTGTTGTTTCTTGTATGTGCTGCTCTATCGCAGGCAGGGGTCTGACTCTCCCACTCATCTCTTCCACACTTTCCCTGTGAGTGGATGGTGATACTGAGGCGAGTGTAGTTTTCACACATTACCGCACAGAATACCTAGTGTCGGGGAAATTTAACTAGATATTGAACGCTGTCAGGACTACTCAAATCACATACTGTAGTAGCTGTATGTTGTATATGTGTGTGCCCAGGTGTGCATGTATGGTTTGCTTACCCTGCATGCTCGCCATCAATGGATCAGTAAGTAAGACCTCGTGCTGGCAAACAATTCATTGTTGACAAAGCTAATTCAGAATAACAGCTGGAAATGTTTCTTGTTAGATGCCACATCCTTTAAATCAATTATCATTAGCTGGTGTGTTGAAACAGTAAAATACGACCACATGTTTTGATCGCATCAGCACTTATAATGGGCAGATGCTCCATTATCTTTTGGTGACTGCGAGTGCTGTCAATAAACAGCGGTGCATTTTCAAGTAAACAAAATGTCATCGCAGCATCTCGCTCCTGATAAAATCAATGCGAGAAAAAAAGATGGAACTAACAAATGACATTTATTGCTGACAGCCGTGGCCAGAGGCATTGTGTTTTCGGGTTTGTCCGTCCATTTGTCCCATTCTTGTGAAGCGATATCTCAGGAACGCTTTGAGGGAGTTTCTTCAAATATGGCACAAACATACAATTGGACTCAAGGATGAACTGATAAGATTTTGGTGGTCAAAGGTCACTGTGACCTCACAAAGCACATTTTTGGCCATATCTCAACAATTCACATGCTAATTATGACAATTTGACACAAATGTCTAATAGGATAAAACATAGATTGTATATATAGATGGACGACGCGTCTCCACTTCCTCCCACTGTACAAAAGTGAAGCCAAAATATCTCAGCACAGGAGCTGCCATCTTGAGATTTTGTTGTCATTTGGAGCCTGCGCAGTAGTGATCGGGTGGCTGGAGCCGCGGTATCGAGGTCCCACCAACACACCCGCCCGAGCCAATCATGAGCCAAGCACAGCCGCAGCTTTCTAGAGTGAGCCACCTAGCTGCTACGCTAGAACCACAGTAGCTGTTTGGCTTGAAAGACACAACAACTAACTATAATATCTCTATAAATACATTTATGATCAAATTGACACATTGTTCTATTAAATAGACTCTTGACGGTTATAGAAAGTTAAAGTTACATCTCCTCTCTCTTCAATTCATGAGCCTCCGAATTCACTCAGAGCAGCTGTCAATCACAGCTGTCAGTTATGACCAGGATAAAGTAAAGGGAACAGAGACGGCAGAGAAGTCGGTAGGAGAATTTAAATTTCTGTCATGGTGGCTCACAACAGAGTGTGAGAATTTTTTATTTTATTGGTGTGCTTATAATCTACTACTAAAATGCAACTATCTCACAAGAACAGATGTAGGGATTAGTGTTTCTCTGCTGGCTCACTTGAAGGTACAAGACATGGAAGGTCAATATCGAGGTAACACTCTTTTTCTGCAAGGTCCCACCTCAGAGGCATTTGGCCGAGCATTGAAGTCTGTAAATGCAACACATCAAAGCAGGAAAACTCAGTGGTGTTTGTCATAAAGGCTTGTAAAACAGGTCATGCAAGGACAAACACCAGCAGGGATTTTAAAGGAACCTCACTGTAGTTCACTCACAGCAGCCATTTCATAGGTCCATTTTCACTCCGTTACAATTAGTTTTAACCATATATTTACTGAATACCTGGCCAGCAGAAACAATCTGTAAACCAAACATTCACATATTATCACATTTTAAAGGGGAACACCACCTAAATTAAGAATCCCAATATGTTATTTCCATGGTCAAGGAAAGTTTGATCAATATGTGTGAACATGAGCTACTCTCTCTCAAAGCCAGAAACCAAAGAAGTAAGTCTCAAACTTGTGATGTCATAGGGTATAAAGTCCTGGAGCTGCTCCATAGACAATGAATGGGAGACTGATTTAGTTTTCTTTATTATACCCAAATGAGCTTTACTCGACTGTGGTGTTCTCAGTTGTGAAACAGAAAATGGACCCATATAAAATTACCCTGGGTGCTCTCTGTGTCAATGAGAACATCTCTTCTAATTCATTGTCTATAGAGCAGCTCCACACTTTATACCCTATAACATCACAAGTTTGAGTTTTAGCATTGTAGTTCTTGGATTTGGGAGAGAGTTGTTCATGTTTACTAGTAGTTTTTGGACTGTATTAGACTATAGGAATAACATGAATTTTGAAAATGAGCGCAGTTCCCCTTTAAGTTGATGTAGTTAACTTGCTAGCAAACAGTTGCCTATATACACACTTCATTAACATTCATTTGGAGTTGTGTTTCTGGCCACTTAAGTAAGTCCAATGTTCACTCTATTTTTCAGTTCTTTTTACTCTCCACCAACTCCTGAGGTAAATAAATGTCTCTTTAGCTGATAAATGCTCCATTATGTTCACAAGCTAGTCTTTACCTTTGTCTCTCTGTGGTTTGCTGCTGGGCAGAGTTAGCGTAGGGTAGAGTTTTAGAGTTTTTTCACTGAATAAGCTGTCTGCTGTGCCTGAAAACGATGCTGATGCAGTGAGAGTGGACCAAAACAGCTTTGCTGCCCAGGGCTGAGAGGAACTGCAGTGTGTGGTGATAATTCTCTATGGGTTTATCTCTACTAGAAGCGACCCCTTGCATATCATTCATTAGATCCATTATTAATATTAAAATATTGATTGTAGCAGCTTTAGATATGTGTTCATGTTCATCAAACATTGTGTATCTTTAGCTCTTCTGAGGTGGTTTGCTTTCTCAGGTTTGAGAACGGAAGTTAATTCTTGACCTCTGGATCTTAAAGCTCTCTACTTCATCTCACCATGTTCATCAGTAAATGCTGAGATTCGGTTTCAGAGCATCACACAAGCTGCAATAAAAACCTTGACTTGGAGTGTCCTGACTGAACTGTGTTTTGCGCTCCTTGTTGTTATCTACCGCAGAACGTCACTGCCAACCACAGGGTGAATGATGTCATTGCCACCGAGGACGGGCCTCAGACTCTGGTCGGTCGCTTCATGTACGGCCCCTTGGACATGGTCACTCTGACTGGAGAAAAGGTGAGAAGCAGCAACACGATTGGTTACGACAGATATACACACGTTTGTGTATCAAACATGTTAATCTCCAACTTGTTGACCCACCCTGCCCCCTGTACTGTAGGTGGACGTCCTGCTGATGACACAACCTCAGTCCGGCCGCTGGGTGAACTTTGACACGGAGGTGACCAACAGCAGCGGCAGAGTCACATATACCATACCCAAGAGCAAGAAGCTCGGCCTGGGAGTCTATCCAATTAAAATGGTGGTCAAGTAAGCATTCATGTAGCATGCTCCTTTACAGAGTGCTGCATTATCAAATAAGGTGATAAGTCCTATATTTTTGCCCTGTATTGGTGTGTGAGCTTCTAGCTAGAGAGTGAAGTATAAAGGGCCTTGAAGGGAGTAACAACCCTCTGTAGCAAATGCAGTTTCTCTCTTTTTCTTTTTTTTACTCTTTATTTATTGACTCAATTAAACCATACATCTGCTTTGTTCTCCAAGATACAATGTCATTGCATTATACAATATCAATGAATAAGACAAAGAACATGCTGTGACATAATCATGTAAATCCAAAAGCAATATTTTAATGTGAGGAGAAAAAAATAATAAAATAAAACAAAATACAATAAAAT
>CAKAOI010053143.1:149371-185332 GCA_916701655.1 Sebastiscus albofasciatus | reverse complement strand
ATGACCAGAACATAACCCTGTAGTAGCATTCAAATATCCCGGAGAAGTTATTTAAAGAAACCCTTCAAATGCGCAGCGAGTAAAAAATACTTTTGGGGCACACGGCTCTGCCCACCGTCTCTATCAGCGCTACGGTGTGTTCCCATTTACAAAACGCACTTTGTGAAAAATTACATAATCTCCTATAGCTTGCTGCGGCCTCCTTTGATATCTAGCTGCTCCGACAAGGGCACTTTCCTCCTCCCCGTGTATCTAATTAGCAGCGGCTGGTCCCTGCGGCGGCGACGGTGAGGTGGTCTCACCGTTGTCATTAATCCTGCGGCCCTTCTGCAGAATACCACCGGACTTAACAGAACCAGCTGGGTCACAAGTCACACACACGCACACACACACACACACATGCACGCTCATGTGCAGACATGCAAACACACACACGTGTGCAAACTCTCAAAACAGCAGCTGTTCGGCCACAAGGTGAGTCAGGTCTGTTCAGCCTGTGTGCCCTGCAGACTGCTGCCTGCTAGTGTCGGCTCTGTGCTGGCTGCTCTCAGACTGGCTAAAACACAGCAGCTCACTTGTTTCTTGTACATGATCCATGACAGGAGGTAAATAAATGGCAATACAGCGCTGAAAGATGATCATGTCTCTTATAAATTACACAGCCCAGTCGCTAGGAATAAATGTTGGCATTATACGTTTCTGCAAACCACGGATAAGATGAATGTGGACATTTTTTTGCATTCGGTCAGGGCAAGTGACGTAGTATATAGCAACCCTTATTGAAAGTCACGTGATGTTAAAAGTTACATGATATAATAAAGAGTATAACAAGTAATAGGGGTGGTGGACGGGTTGGACAAACACAGGACAGGAGACTGCTGTTTGTGTCTAGTGTGAAACCAAAAGTAAAGGTTGACTTTACGCTTGTTTCGTAATGTTACATAAGAAAGTCCACCAAGGGCGGTTGTTATTTATTCACGCTAGTTATGTTGTTACAGTTGTTGCGTTACCGTTGTTGTGTTGCGTTGTTACGTTACCTTAAGTTATGTTGTTACGTTACATTACGTTGTTACGTTACATTGTTACGTTACGTTACCTTGTTACATTACCTTGTTACGTTACCTTGTTACATTACGCTACGTTGTTACGTTACCTTGTTACGTTACCTTGTTACATTACGCTACGTTGTTACGTTACGTTGTTACGTTACGTTGTTACGTTACCTTGTTACGTTACCTTGTTACGTTACCTTGTTACGTTATGTTGTTTTGTTATGTTATGTTGTTACGTTACGTTGTTACGTTACCTTGTTACGTTACCTTGTTACGTTATGTTATGTTGTTACGTTACGTTGTTACGTTATGTTACGTTGTTACGTTACGTTGTTACATTGTTACGTTGTTACATTGTTACGTTGTTATGTTGTTACGTTACAGTTGTTACATTACAGTTGTTACGTTACAGTTGTTGCGTTACGTGACCTTAAGTTATGTTGTTACGTTACCTTAAGCTAAGTTACGTTGTCACGTTGCGTTGTCACGTCGTTTCACAACGATAACGTTGATATAAAACGTAGTTATGAAACGTAATTTTGGTTCACAAATGTCGACATTCACCGTATCCCGTGGTTTGCATGCGACTTGTCAGACTTGACTTGGGACTTGACTTGTGACCTGCCTGCCTTGACTCGGGACTTAACTTGTGGCTTGTGTGCAAAGACTTGAAACTTACTTGTGACATGCAGAACAATGACTTGTTCCCACCTCTGTCATATGTATCATGTGTGTCATCTGATAAAACACATGCTGGGGGGAAAGAAAAGCTCATAACTGCATATTACTGAAGTTCGATATTAGAAGTTAAGAGTTTCGAGCCCTTGAACTCGGCCAATAAAAGCCCCGCTGTGCCTGCAGGACAATTCAAAAAAGAATAATCACAAAATTTCTGTGAACATCTTTGCCTCTGGTCAAAAAAAACTCAAAGTTCAGCCCTCACTGGCGTGTGAGCAATAATGAGTAGATAAGCGGTGTGTGAACACTGGGTGAACACTCCACCAGAAGCATAATTCAGGTATAAATCTCTGCTTTATGTGGAGTATATATAATAGGAGGGCTTCAGAATGAGAATTTTGAGGCAAGTATCTGATTCTGTGAAGCAAAGACTGAGCTGGAGGGCTGAGGCGAGGCAGCCACTTCGCTGTGAAGCTGGATATTGCAAAGAGACAGGAACGGGGGGAATGGGAGAGGAGGTTGAACATAAGAAGGAGGCGGTATGAAAAGAAGAAGAAATGCTGACAGCGAGGTTCAGGGGGAGTCTGAGAGATGGAGGGGGGGAAAGAGGCCAGAAGGACTGGAGGCCAAAATTGCAAAAGTATGGTTGAGATATGGCCAGAATGTCAGTATTTTCTTTAAGTCAGGCAGACTATGTGTGTGTGTGTGTATATATGTGTGTGCATGCGTACGTGCATGTGTGTGTGTCTGTGTGTGAGGCAGCAGAGCCTGAGGCTGTACCCGCTGAGAATAGTTAGACTGGGAATCAGACGGCTTGTTGGAGACAGAGACTGGGAGAGATGCTAATAACCATCAGAGGCCATGCATCCAATTTGCAGCACAAGGACTTGCCTGTCCTGACTTGGGACTTGTCAGTCTTGACTTGGGACTTGACTCGGGACTTGCTTGTCTTAACTTGGGACTTGACTCTGGACTTGCCTGTCTCAACTCGGGACTTGCCTGTCTCAACTCGGGACTTGCCTGTCTTGACTTGAGACTTGTCAGTCTTGACTTTGGACTTGACTGTCTTGACTTGCCTGTCTCGACCCGGGACTTGTCTGTCTTGACTTGGGACCTGACTTAAGACTTGTCAGTCTTGACTTAGGACTTGTCCTGGGACTTGCATGTCTTGACTTGGGACGTGTCAGTCTTGACTCAGGACTTGTCAGTCTTGACTTGGGACTTGACTCGGGACTTGAGTGCAAAGACTTGAGACTTACTTGTGACATGCAAAACAATAACTTGCGAGATGCATGTAACCATCAGAGGCCATGCATCCAATTTGCAGCAGAAGGACTTGCATGTCTTGGCTCGGGACTTGACTCGGGACCTGCGTGTCTTGACTTGAGACTTGACTTGGGACTTGCCTGGGAGAGATGCATATAACCATCAGAGGCCATGCATCCAATTTGCAGCACATATTAACACTCAACGCCCAACATAACTGCAATTTTCCTCGCACTGAGCAACCATGACACGAGACTGCGCCTTTGATTAATTGCACTTTGCTTCACCCCTTAAAATCCCATCTACTGTATGTGAAGCAGCCTGGAGAGGGATGAAGATGCGGAAAGGAGATGGAAGAGGAGGAGCAGATGGTGTTTTTGCATGCAGGGATATGTGTATGTGTGTGTATATGTGTGTGTGTGTGACCAGGAAACTCTCGAGGAGGGTCACCAGAATGCATTATTAAAAACTTGTCACATTAACACCTGTCGCACGGCTACAGCTAGAGAGTGGGCACTCTCTGCGCTATGGATAATTACAGAACAATTAAATGCTATGAAGAGACACGATGGATCTGAGTAAGTATCACCATGTTTGAAGTGAAGTGTTTATGTCAAAATTAGCATCCGGAGAGCTTTAATTGGGAGTTTGATGTGCTGGTTAAACCTGAGGGATGTTTTATTATAAGGTTCAGACACCTATGCATCTTCTTAACATTTTCACCTACACATACATATATTAATAGTAATACAGACACAGCACTTCCACAGTATTCTATCTACTTTTTTTCCAAGGCTGAATTATTTGTGTATAATGTCTAATAGGCGGTAAATTAAAATTGAAATGTCTTTTCTTTAACGTTTCTTATAATCCCTCTTCAGAGACACAAGTACCCAATGAAATATTGCACATTGTGAAATTACCTTAGGGTTGTCCAACTTTCCGAAAGAAAAGTCCACATAATGTTCATTTAATAAAGCATATCTATCATAGATTTGGCCCAGTCTACTAAAATACCGTAATCAATTATACATGGCCGCTACCAGCAAGCTCGGTGCGAGTCTTTTCACTCCACGTTCAGCTGCCAGGTCAGTCTGTGTGTGGTCTGTCTGACAGAAAGGCCCACATTATGCAACTAAGTGGTGCTCTGCGTCATCATACGTTGCCTGTGGGACATTTCATTTTACAGTTCACTCTACGAACAATAGCTAATAATATATATATATACCTTTATTTTTTCTTTGGAAACTTTCTACAAGTCTAATGTCCCAATCAGAGAGAGTGCTTTTTTAGCAGCCCGGGGCGGCGTTTTGTAATTGTTTTCAATGAGAGTGAAGCGTTTTGCTTGCTGCTTTGCATTTTTTTCACGCAATACAAGTGCAATACAAGTGAGCAACATGAAAACAAACAAGTGACCTACAAATCATGGTGAAACCAAACACATAAAACATATGACGCAGCACAAGACACGCCGGAGAGCTAGACTCAAACTAAGCAAAACAGTAAGCAGCGACAATGACAAGAACAACAAGAATAAAATAAAATAACAAAAAGGTATTTGTCTGAGTTTTTGCAGGAGCGCTCAGAATGCCTCGAGTTGAAAAACGTTCAACTTTGCAGCAGCCCACTGCTCCTATAAAAAATGCTTAAGATGGGTTAAATACAGAGGTCAGATTTTGTGTATGTACCTGTATGTATATAAAGAATGTCATAAAAAGGTTTTTTAAGAAAACAGCAGGCGTGGAAGCAAATTAGTGCGGTATGTGCGGTATATTTTGGCTTGTTTTTATTCATTTAAACTGTACTAAAAACATACATGGTTTGTGTTAAGCCAATGTTAGCGCTCATTCGGTGGTTGCCTAGCAACAACAAATAAAAAAAGACTTAGCAAACTGCTCTCTCTGATCGGGCGTCTTCAACAAAAAAATGCAATGCTAACATGCTCTCAATGACGATGTTAATCGGGTGTAAAGTTTACCATGTTTGCCATCTTAGTTGAGCATGGTTAAAAATTGCTTATTAACCCTTAACACAAAGTACAGCTGAGGCTGACGGGAATTACTTTTGCAAGTACCAAAGTATTGGACAACTTAAAACTTCGACCTGATGATGGTGCTAGATGAAAACCAGTTATAACTCATCTTGAGGGGGACATGTCTCGGCTAAAGTTCACGACAATCCTTCCCGTAGTTATTGAGACATTTCAGTCAAAACCAAAAATATCAAGCTCATTGTGGCGCAAGAGGAAACGCCAGGGGGGTCACCAAAGTCAAAAAGATTCCTCCTTTGAGGACCACGAACGTATTTCATGACAATCCATCTAATATTGGTTGAAATATTTGAGTCTGGACCAAAGTGGTGGACCTACAGATTGCCATCCTAACACCTAACTGATGTGAACAACAACTCAGCTTGTATGTAGTGAAGATAGATTCTTACCATTCATCTAAATCAACTTCTACTTGTTCATTTTACAAGGACTTTTGTAGACCCCACCAAACTCTCTCTGCCGTCATAAAACAAGCATCTGTTGGTGTGTCAACCACAGAGCCAGACTCTCTCTTTCTGTCTCAAACGCACCATATGGTTCGATATAAGAGCCGTTTCCACAAAGAATCTGGGAAATGTTCCTACAAACTTTGATTTAATAGACACAACGTTATGGGCCGGATGCCTGGACAAAGATTTTATGAGACTGTCCCTACAGAGAAATATAACAGTCACAAAACGAGATAAATGTTAGCACTAATAAAAGTCAAAGTAGCTCCTTCTCCTTCTTTATTTGCTGATAATAACCGTGCCAGAAATTCTCCCGAAGAGGGTAAAAAAAATGCCAGACTTGCTCTTTTGCTGTGAAGAGAAATCACGAGTTTAGTACAGCAGAGACAATACAAACTGGAATGAAATAGCAGGAAAAGAAGTTGACTTTAGAGCTGTGGAGAAAAATAATTACACACGTCCCTTGTTTCCAATTCTTGTTATACCAATTTACCTCACCTCTGACGCTTCACTTGAAAGGACGTGGCAACTATTTTGGGTTTGGCAGCGCGAGAGGAACACGGTGACTCGCCACAGTGGGGAAGTTTCAAAATTAAGAAAGTTACTAACACAAAGTTGCTCCGAACTCATAATTAAAAGAGCAAAATTGGACTCAAAGAAACACGTTAGCCGCACTTGAACTTTATTATGTCTAAATGTGTCGGCGGATGAATCACGTATGGTGCTCAGTGGTGTTCTTTTTTTATTCGTTGTAACTTATATCAACTGTATTAACTTCAAACTGAGACTTTTTTTTTTGCAGGATATTTAAGTAACTATCTGTCAAAACAGCGATGTTGTTCCAGTGTTTCAGATTTCAACCATTCATTAATTTCTTCTGGCTGAGACACCAGCAAGCAGGACCAATCATGCACTACAACGTACTAATAAGCCAAGCATGTCATGGTATTTACATTTTCTGACATCAGACCGACTCCGTTGGGTACACAAACCTCTTTATTACAGCCCAAACTGAAGCCTTGAGAGCTTGCGGTATGCAGCTTTTTCTGTAATGTCACTGTTAATGGATCCCAGTGGGCTCACTCATCTCCAAAAAGCTGACAAAGGAATCTTCTAAACAATGCATATGGTGGGTATGCTGGTCATTTTTTATTGTTCCAGGGCATGAATTAATGAGTAAAGCATTGCAAAGTCTACAAATGACCAATCGCCCAGCGCAAGAGTTGTTTGCATTTGGAGGATTAGAGTGTCGCGGTCCTGCTGAGACTTATTAGCGGTGTCAAAAACGGGATCTTAACTTTCTCAGATCAGGAACTTTGGCCATTAAAATTGTTAGTATATGAACTTTTTCTTCCACTTGGGACTAAAACAATAAGTTTTGAAATACACTTGACCTGTGTACCAGATATTGCTTTACACTCCCAGATGATTTCCATCCTTTTTGGCCTTCATGTTAATTGACAACGCAAACCCTTCCCCCTAATGTACTTCCTGTTTCCATTAAAGCAACTAAAGTTTATAAAAAGCCAGACTTTTAGATATTATTCTTCTTTACAGTACAATACATATTTAGTTCTGCATTATTATGAAGAATATAGATGCAAACTGTGCCTGTGGGTATTCCACTGTGGACTGAAATGGTTTTCAAACATTGACCTGAAAAATTAAATTTTCAGATTCCTCCACCTTAGTATGAACACAGCCTTTTAGAGTATGGCTTTTATGAAAGGTGAATCGCATATTTGCACTGAAACTACTTTTGAAAATTTAGACTTCCTCCGTGTGCAACAACTGTGAAAACATCAGTCATGCAGTAAGGCACTCAATTTCATTAAAATATCCATCTCCATGGCAACACCGCTTGTCACAGCCTATACATCAAGGACACCCGACAATGTACACACGCTTTATTTGGAGCTATAAGGCACCGAGGAAACTGTTGGCTGCCAGCTAAAAAGGCCAGCAATTTCAAGCTTGGCAGCAAGAAAGGGATCAGGGTCTGTCTCACTTTTTAAAAAGCTCCTCGCTCTGTCCCTGAACCCTGGGGTAAAGGGGAAAAACTATGTGATCGCCCTCAGCCATGAATGTTTCAACAGCTCACACTGACTTAGATTTCTGAGTCTGCAATCCTTGCAAACAACCTGGGGGACAAATGAGAACTCACTACAGACAATTGTTTCTGTCATTAAATTGTGTGCAAATGCCACTACTGTACCTCTGAGACTCGCGGCATTTTGCTTCATTTTGATGAGTTCTTGGACATAGTGTCTTACTTATTATTGCCTGAGTACACACCCATGACTCATTTGCAATGTTTCCCTTTTATCACATTAAATTGGCTCCGTGCTGTTTGTGTATCCGGCCCTGAGTTATGAAGAGTCCCTTGCTTCTCTCAGATAATGTAATCCCCCCACAGCACCCAGGCATGGAGATTAATCTGTCAATTCTCACTGTATTAACCTGCGCCTGAATATACAAGAGATGGTATGAATGGAGACTGAGCGGGAGTATCTCTGCATTGCTGCACGGAGGCTCAATGGACACATGTGAACAAGTGTTATCGTGCAGGACATTGTGTTAGGTTGTGACTCTCATTTGATCCACACTCCCTCACATGCTGGAGGGTGTTTTGCAGGATTGTCATACTGCAAGCACGTCATGATCGATCCGTATTCATGTCCAACTGGTCGAATACCGCCACTTGGTCAGTGCCCCGCAGCATTGGATACCGGTGCACGGAGGCACCCTTTAGTGAATGTATGAGACGCACCAGGCTTTCAACTATCTCCAATGTAAACCCACCTGCGGCGTTAATAGACGGTGAGAGTAACTGATGTAGTATATAAAGCAGGACAGTCTGCTTGGGGCGGACAGGAGTGAGAGGTTGTATGGGTCAAACAAACACAGGACTTTCAACCTGTGTCCTGTGGGAAACTAAAACTAACAACTAAAAGTTTTCTTATGTTGTCATGTTAGTCATTTGTCACGTGACCCGTTAGTATTGTTAGTCCCGCAGATAACGTGGGTTGCTAATCATGAGTCGTTATTTACTTGCTAGTCACGTGAGTCATTAGTGACTTGCTAGTCACTAATGACTCGTTAGGCACTCGCTAGTCACGTGAGTTGTTAGTTACTCGCTAGTCACGTCGTTCGCTTGTCACGTAAGTCACTAGTCATGTGAGTCGTAAGTCACTCGCTAGTCACGTCGTTCACTTGTCACATGAGTCGTTAGTGACTCGCTAGTCACATGAGTCACCAGTAATGTGAGTCGTTAGCCATTTGCTAGTCGCATGAATCACTAGTCACGTGCTAGTCACATTATTGCTAGTCCCGTGAGTCACTAGTAATGTGAGTCGTAAGTCACTCACTAGTCACGTCGTTCACTTGTCGCGTGAGTTGTTAGTGACTTGCTAGTCACGGGTGCCGTGAGTCCCTTGCTAATCACGTGTCATACTCGCTAGTCACGTGAGTCACTAGTAACATCAGTCGTTAGTCACACAAATCACTAGTCACATGCTAGTCACGTGCGTCATTAGTCACTTGCTAGTCACATCATTGCTAGTCACGAGGTTCACTTGTCACGTGAGTCGTTAGTGACTCGCTAGTCACGTGAGTCATTAGTCAATCGATAGTCACGCCGTTTGCTTGTCACGTGAGTCGATAGTGACTCGCTAGTCACGAGTGTCGTGAGTCCCTTGCTAATCACATGTCAAACTCGCTAGTCACGTGAGTCGTTAGTTAGGGCTAGGACGTTAACTAACTAATCCTAACTAAGTGGTTGTGTTGCTAGTTGGGAGTGACAACGTGTTGGAACGATAGTTAGAAATGCCTTCTTATGAAAGGTGTAACAAGATAGACATTTAATATACAGTATTTCAATGTTTATTTAACCTCATGCTGCTGTAGACTTTTTGGTAATGCATTCAAATCAGACTTGTCCATGAAATACTATTTAACTTATTCTTTAGAGAGGGTGAAGAAACTTCCAAGGACCAACAACAGAGAGCTTTTGAAGCTTCGCCTTTGGGTCGTATTTATGCTCCTCATCTTCTGTCCTTCTATCACCTGTGCAGTTTTTTTTCGGGGCAGATTGTGTTCCCGCTGCACTGGTCTTGTATTGTTCATAGTTTCGTTGACACTTGCTGACACAGCTAAAACAGCAGCATGCAAGGCGCCTGCGGAAAGGTGAGCCTCAGCATGCATCAAAGAATCAGAGAGTTTAAGGCTGGATAAAGAGATAAGCAGCACAAAGCTTTGCAGATAAGGCGGAGAAAAAAGAGTGTTTAAAGGTTTAGTGGAGCTTTATTTTTCCTGGTGTGTGTATGTGTGAAAGAGAGATCTCTTTTTAAAGGAGTACGCTGGGGAGTCTGAGAGATTCTCTGGAACTTATTTCCTTAATATAAACTGTTTTGAGATCTGTTGGGCAAAGATGCCAGTTTTTTTTGCTGTCACTGCACTTCACCAATCGGCATATGCAGCTTACAAAACTAAGCAAATATGAGTCAAAGCAGAAGCCTCGGGGACGTGAATCGACCATATTTCCGTTTTCTTTTTTGTGGCAGCTTTATTTTGAAATGGCTCACAGCTGACTGGAAGAAAGATGCAAAAGTGCAGCTTGTTCCTGAACAGCAGGCAGGTATAACGTCCCCATCTGAATTGGGAAGATGCAGACAAAACCACCCCTAAACACCTGCCAGAGGATTCTATGCACCGACATTATAAAACAAGTTTGAGGGTCCACATCTTTTGAGTGCCACTCCAGCTTTCAAGGCATCATCTACAAATAAGTTGACACAATTTGAGTTCATTGTTGTATGTCTTTGTCAGTTTCTTTAACACATTTTTACTCCGCAACAAAGAAAACCTTCAACAAGTTAAACAATGAAGCAGCCAACTAGGGCACCAAGGCTATAATTCAACTCTAGATCACAGCTTTAACACAAAGGTTTGGAGGCCCAGGACAGAACAAGGCTGCTGTCAGACTACCTGAGCATTTTTAAACTGCAGAGATGATGGACCAATCAGCAGCCGACACACCCCTAGACCGAACCCACACCTCCAGCCAGTTAGAGAGAGAGCACCTAGATGGGAAACAAAGATCCTCCCCAGACAAAGACACTCACTCTCACACAAAACACAAACACATTTCAATATACGGTTGAGAATGATGTATGAACTTCTTCCTTCTGCTCCTCAGGCTTCTGTTCCTCAATGTACAGGTGTTGCCATTTAACACGTGACAATGAAGCCTCGCTTACACTCCAAATGGATGGTACACGGACAGCTACAGTCACCGCTGAAGCTAGATTGCTATGCTTGTAGCGTAGTAGTAGAGAGTAGAGAGCCTTCACGTACACCCTCTGATGACGAAATTTCTGTCACGTGGACCCCTGTGTACTTGGAAAGTATAACGTTGGCTTTAGTTGAAAGCCCGATGTGTCTCATACAGACGCTAAAGGGCGCCTTGGTGTGTCGGTATCAGACGCTGATTTGACGAGTTGGGAGTGAGAACGGGTTTATATCTTTCAGTAGAAAACACATCAACTGTCCGTCATAGTTTTTCACATTTTCCAAAAACACATTCATACCTCACATATCTGCATGTGCTCCTTCTGCTCCAGTGGATTTCATGTGCTGTTTCTTATTGCTTACACCTCTACAGGAAAGCCTTTTATCGAATGTCCTCCCTTTTCTTTGTACTGAGCCGCAGTCTGACTTCTACATTTTATGTCAGGTTTATGTTCATAACCCCCCCGCTGACAAAAATAATGGATGTCCCCCTTCTATCCGAGCTGATGAGCTGTCTTGAAAGGAGCTGCATGGCGGACTAAGCCAGCAGGTCGGTGAATAAGAAGATCTCCATTATCACCTCACCGCTTGCCGCAATTCAATTGCCAGATGTTCGCTGACCTCCCCCCCGCCCCCCACCGACAGGTGTACTCGGCTGAGGAGAGGACGCTGTACACAGTCTCGTGTGCATCAGTGAGTGGCATCAAACAGCAAGTTTTTGTAATAGATCATTTGAAGAGCTTGAAATACAGATCTTTGCCTATTTCTCTGCAGACTGTATGGGCTCTTTTTGATGCCTCACCAAAGAGAATCCCACTGCCCTGCTGCGAGGAACAAATGTTTGTGTGTGTGTGTGTGGAGGATGAGCTCCTCAGAAACAGAAAAAAATAAAATAGGAGGAGCTTCATTTACGTGTTTCAAAGCTAATTCTCCTTTTGTTCTTTTAAAGGGATGCAATTGAAACGGTATCTTAATGCTGTTGCTAGGAGACACCAGTCGTGGTTCACGGTTAAAGTGCTTCAGACCAGCATCACGAGCGGTTGTGAAGTGAAGGAGCAACGGAAAAGATTTGACGGGGTGGAGAGAAAAGTATGTGGAACAAGGAAAATATGTAAACTAATAAAAAATAATGAGGAGGATGAGCAGATACCTCCGTGGCTGTTTAATGTGCCTTTGTGGCTTCACGTAAACACAACTCCACCTCTGGAATGTGAACTTTAGCAGCCCAGACAAGCATCTCCCTTTCTTGATGCGCCACCTCCCAATAAATCCTTCATACGCGGCGATCAAATGAGCATGAATTATTCAGTGTTGCCAAACAACTCACACATAATCATTTAATGAGTTTCTCCCCCTATCTTTTTGCTCCGATGTGGGAAAATAACTTATGAAGAAAAACTTGGCCAGTTTGTGCGTTAATGTTAAATCACTTATCGGAGTCGTCGGGGGGGTGCCTTGATTGTTCAGTTGTTTAGATTGATGGATTTTTCTCTGAGCTTTTTAATGAAAAACAAACAGGGGAGTAATGGAATTATGAGATTAGTAGGAGTCTCTAAACCGCAAACATACGAGACAATTAGTTTGTTAAAAGGCAGCTACGGCGTCTGTGTAAACACCGGCAAGTTTACGCTTCTCTGTGCCAGCGCTCATCTCATTTGTCACACGTTGTGGGGAGAAACACACTTATCTTTGGTGCTCCATATATCATGACCGAACACAAAATAAAAACATGACAAGATGTTCTGCACGAGTGATTTAGCTGTTGGTCTGACACAAAACAAAACAAAAAGTCGTGACAGACTCTGAGACATTCACAGGCTTTCAGTGAGTATTCTCCAGTTACAACATGAATTCAGTGCATTCGTAAAAGCATATTTTAGCCAGTGATAGCGCTGGCATGGAAATATAATACATATAATAAATAGAATAAGGTTCAGACGGGAGGTTTCTCAGCCTATTATGGAAAAAGCTGTTGACCTTGGAGTAATGGATTGGTTCGATGAAGCCGGTGTTAGCTCTGTACATGTGAGAATAGTACATGATGAAATTGTCAAACACATTGAAAAAGCACTAAGATTAAGTATTAGTTCATGGCTGCTACATTTATCTGTTAATGTGGTTTTGTTGAAATAGACCCCTCTTGGCTGAATACTTATGAGATTCATATTATGTCAATGTGATATGAAACATAGGAGCTGATTTACTAGTGATGGCAGACGGTAGGCAACACTTTCTCTGATACACATGCTATACAACTGTGACATAGTTAAGGATCTATGGGAGAAGATAATATCTTTTATGAATGAAATGTTCAATGTCTATCTGACCCAGACCCCAACACTGTGTATATATGTTGGATATTATCCCTATAAAACTGCTGTTACATGGTTCCAGTGAACTGTGGTTCCAACTGGCGTGTGTTGACAGGATGCAGAATTATTTTGTGACAATGGAAAACGGTTACACCATCGTCATTAGAGCACTGGGTCAAACTAATGTCCAACATAGCGGGTTACGAACGAGACATAATCAGATTCTCAGGACGCCAAGACTTGTTCCTGAAAATATGGAGCCCATTCCTGGATCGCGTCAACAACAGACAATATCCAAGAACTGATCTCAACTGATAAAGCCCATTGTTTTTTTCCCTTTTTATTTTTTCATTTATTTATTTGTTTATTTTTCAATTTTATTTAATTGTATTTATTTATTTGTTTATTTTTCGATTTTATTTAATTGTATTTATTTATTTGTTTTTTAAAATTCATTTAAATTCGATTTTATTTATTTTTTCATTAATTCATTTATTTTTTTTATTTAATTTTAATTGTCATCACAGTGACGCCAGAGGTTTCTGCCCAAGCGGCAAAATATTACAAGTATGGATGCCATCACGTTGGCCCTCCTCTAAAACAGATGGATGAGAAACTGTGCCACACGCAGGTGAGAGAGGATCTTGTTTAAATACTGACATAAACTGTGATAAAAAAGGATGGAGCAGCTCAAACATTACATGAGCATTTTAAATTAATGGTTAATAGGCATGGCAAAAAAATGACAACAGCGTGCAGGTATGTCGGCAGCTGGGAGAGAAATATGGCTGCTAATTAAGAGGAAGTGTCACCGTTCCTTCACTCTCAACCTGCCAAACACTGTTCTGTCTCACAGCCTTCCTCTCCTCCACCTGGAGAAAAAAAAAAAAATCAAGGTGACACTCCGAGTCGAGACACACGGAGACGCAGCGAAGAGGAGAGGGAGGGAATCGGATGTCGTGTATTTCACAAAGCAGGTTTACTATCGGGATGAACCAACATGATGTAAACATGACGTGATTAGAATAAACTGGGTCTTTGGTTTCATTATGGAACGATTGCACTCGTTTAAATGCATTAAACGTACTGTAGAGAGTGGACAAAATAACTGACATGGCCATTTTCAAAGGGGTCCCTTGACCTCTGACCTCCAGATATGTGAATGTAAATGGGTTCTATTGGTACCCACGAGTCTCCCCTTTACAGACATGCCCACTTTATGATAATCACATGCAGTTTGGGGCAAGTCATAGTCAAGTCAGCACACTGACACACTGACAGCTGTTGTTGCCTGTTGGGCTGCAGTTTGCCATGTTATGATTTGAGCATATTTTTTTATTCTAAATGCAGGACCTAGACGATATGTCATTATTTTATGTTGTTAATTGATTTTCAATAATAAATATATACAATACATTTGCATAAAGCTGCATATTTGCCCACTCCCACGTTCCTGAGTATTAAATACTTGACAAATCTCCCTTTAAGGTACATTTTGAACAGATAAAAAAATGTGTTTAATCGCAATCAACTAATTTAATTGATTGACAGCTCTAATGTACACTTACTAATACAATTTAACCATTTTTAATGTTGGTTTGAAAACAAAATGCTGGTGTGTCTTTACAGATTCCACAGTCTAAACAATAAAAGGCACATTACTGGTGACGGAAGTGGGAACAGGTGAGCAGGTGGGTGGGGGAGTCAGGTGATGGAGAATGGCGGGAAACGGGGTTACTGCAGGTCAGGAGGGAGCGGTAGCGTCGGAAATGACAGGAAAGAGGAGAGTATCGCGGGGAAACGAGCAGACTGGGAGAAAATAATGAATGAAGCAAGCTGCTGTTGTGACATATATGCTGGAAGAAAAACAGCACATTTGCCTGCATGAAGAGCCAAAAGTAGGCCATTTATCACCTTAAAAAGAGCTGATTCAGTGTGTTGATATGCTCCGGATCCAGACTAAAACTGATAAAAAATTAAATGTTACGAGTGAAACGGGGGGGAGCGAAGCTAGGAGTGAAGCTTTTATGTCTTTTTATTTTATCTCTCTTTTCATTTCTTGAAAAGTTGGTATACGTTGTTTGAAAAGTTTCAAAAAGATGCTTTTGATGTGTTGTTTTCTTCATGTCTTGAAACGCCATCTGTTTTCCATTTTTGAATTAATAGTCGGGGGGGATAATGTTGTATTTGAGATGAATTCAGACAATGTGCTGTATAATATTCAGACCTGAACATTTCTTGTATGTACCGAACTTGAATCAATAAAGAAAGCAGTTTGGACATTTGAGTACGCATGCAACAGGGCTTTATGGAGGCTGTGAGTGGTCGCAGAGGGAGCCGGATGGAGCCGGTAGAGATGAGGAGGCAGAGAGCCTTGGCTCTGCAGACAGGCACCATTATTTATTAATATGATAACGAGCATTATACGGTAGTAATTAACAGTACAGTAAGGCCATTAAATTGTGCTCAAGTGAAAGTATTACAAAGGTGGATGGTGGTGTTGCATAATAGATAAGCATACAAAGATTGCATAATGACTGCTGGTTTGTTTGTCTGTTTGGTGGATACACAAATTATTTTTCATTTATGGAAACAGTTTTGGCGAAGGTCTGTGCTCTCCGAGTGCCCTTCTAGTTGATTATGAAAATGATTTGCCCACTAACATTATTTCTTTAATTTATCAATTATGTGTGGAAATTTCTTCCTCGGATGTGTGCGGTCATGTAAGTGCATCTTTTCAAATGTAGTCCTTGCAAAAAGCATGCTGAGTGAGGGATAATGTACAGTGAGCCGTTCAAATGTAGTCCTTGCAAAAAGCGTGCTGAGCGAGGGATAATGTACAGCGAGCCGGTCATTGTTGGGGTTTATTTCACAATGATCCGCTAGCTGTACATTACCCCACTTATTACATGGCTACTTACTGATGAATCAATAATTTGACACATAAAAAGGTCCGCTAGAATCCGACATCAGAACTGGGCCCATAGCAACGGTCTGTTATACATAGCAACGGTCTGCTATGAAGAAATAACAGACCGTAAAATGCTGTGATTGACCAATCAGAATTTGGTATTCAACAAAGCCGTGTAATAAAAATATATAATACATAAATAGAGAGAGACTATTATACCAACATGCTCTCATCCCAACTAAATCACATTAATTAAACAAAAACACTTGCTTAGGTTTAGGCAACAAAAACACTATAGTTAGATATAGGAAAAAACAACATGGTAGGGCTTAAAACTACTACATTTGTACAGTTAAAATGTGACTTAACATTTTGAACACGGGAGAGGAACAAACAGCTAATTGGTCCGCTAGAGTCCGACATCAGAACTGCGCCCATAGCAACGGTCTGCTATGAAGAAATAACAGATTGACCAATCAGAATCGAGTATTCAACAAAGCCGTGTAATAATAAGCATGTCAATAATTACCAAAGTTACCATTTCTCAGTACTAATTAGAGGTAAAAGCTCTTAGCCAAATAATGCACCCAATAGTACTCAATTTATTGGCTAATCAAATATAAATGGAGCAACCCTATTGTGCATCTAGTGGTCTTCAGAACATCCTAAAGTCCCGCTCTGCGCTGGCTGTGCCACTGTTTTCCTATGGCAATGCCACCAGACTACGCAGAAACTCTATCCTTAGCGTGGTGCACAACTCGCCACCGAAACTGCCACCGAGCTGTGCGCTCAATGTTCAAATTCTTTCGACTTTGACCTTGGTTGCTGCTGACCTTTCAAAGCACAACCATTGACACAACAGCTGCAACTGATGTTGTTGCCTAGAAACAGTGAATGGCGTTCCTTGCGCTCTGTTTCGTATCATAGTTTACCTACTGCCTCGCGGTGAGTGAAGAGCAGATCTCTTATCATGTGAAGGCAGCTTAAGGGTGCCGGTGATGGAGCCCATTGAGATTTATACTAAAGAGATCTTACAAGTAGAGTTATTTTTACTCGGAAAGCTCAGTCAAGGTCAATGTGGACGAAGCTCTTGAGTGAGCGTCAGCGTCTGTGCAGCAGACTGAGATTTATGTAAGTCGGTGTGTATAAAATGCTCAAGGGATGTTTGTGGGAAGTGTGGGACTAAGGAAGTAGTGTCCAAAATAAATAATAAATGAAATAACAAATAAAAAAAGGTGTAAATCCTCTGTGGAGTGGGAATCGGCTCCGTACATTTCTGATATTTGAAATTTTGTGTATCCACAGAATTTTTTGACGGGATCAGTTTTCCTTGTCGTGGACCACAAGGTGAGGAATTATGAATTAGGGATCGTCCTCTGTGGACCATGAAGATCTGCAGCGTTGGCCAGGAGTTGTCAAAGTGTCCTGCTTTGGATGAAAAGTGATGGAAAGAAGGACAAACAAACTGGTTGACTCTCTTTTCCTCAGGCAACTACAGAAAACAACAACAACATGAAAGGAGGTAAACCCACAAAAACAATGAGAACATTAAGAATTAAAGGCCGGGAACAGGAGTTTTTATTGCTTGCAGGTGACAATACTTATCTTTGATACTTGGTTCGTTACTCATTCATGAACTTTTCTCTCTACTTCATCACAAAGTTGGGACCCAAAGGTGCCACATCGGTGCTGCAGCTCGAAGCTAAACCTGAGGGCCGATCCACGACCTGCCGTCCTCCGCGGATAATAACAAGCTCCATCAGCCAGTCAATCAGGTACCCCACTATTATTCTGATTAACCAGTAGTTGCTCACGGGGAGTGAAATATCATAGTGTGTCTTTATTCAGCATTTAATTAACATGGCTGCTAGCAGAACACCCGCCTGTGCGATGACGCATTTTTTCAGACAGGCCCCGCTGATTAATGACTCACATACTGTTGTCCAATGACCCGTTATTTGATGAGTCACTTTTTTTCTCCCCAACACCTTAAAGCTCTTATTAATTCTGTCAGGATCTCTTATCTTATTGGTGTCAAATAAAGTAATAAAAATAGATAAGAAGTCGTGATAGTTTCGGAAAAGTCGTTTATAAAAGACCTGAGGGAATGCTGGTGACAAAGAAAAAGACAGTTCTTTATTAATATCCTGCAGCGGGAGTTTTAATTATTATTTTTTTTTAATCTTTTTTATTGGGTTTATTTTTGCAGGCATGGCAAAGGTCATCATATTAAATGCAGAACATAACTGAGTGTCCGTGACATGAAATAAAAACATAGAAAGAGGACCACCCCGTGTTGGTTTTGGTCACACGAAAGAAAAAAATAAATAAATACAAAATTACATAAAATAATAAAAGACAGAAAAGAATTACATAAAATAAAATAATAGATTTAGCTTAAAAAAGTGCCCCTGTAATATTAAGCCTCTGGTTTCCATAACTGTGAAAAAATAAAATTAAATAATAAAAAAGTAAATAAATGAAAATCTTAATAAAACAATAAAAGAGGGGAAAAAAATTAAATAATAAAAAAGTAAATAAATTAAAAATAGATTTAGCTAAAAAAAAAAAGAAATAAAATGAAGTTAAGTGAAACGTTAAGTATTAATATTGGAGCTGGTGATAGACATATTAATATTAGTAATAGGCCATAATTAAAGAGGGTTATAGGAATGGAGTAGTAGTAGAGTTTTCATTTTTATCACAAATTCTTTCAGAATAACCTCGCAATTTTCATTTAATGTCACTTCTGACATCTTTTGCATCATTTATTATCATTTAATTTGAAACAAAATAGAATGATCCCTTGAAATATAACAAGTATAAGGCGGGCAAATGAAAGCTCCTCTCCTCTACTCTCTCTTGCGATGTCATTGCCTGTGCGATATTCAACAAAGCTTATATTATTATTGCAGATAGAAGATTACAGATCGGGCATTTTTCAGACCTGCGAGACACTCCATAAGATCAGCCAGACTGCGTCATACATCTACTTAACTTCTCGTTCAGATAAACTGCACTGGGGGGATTTTTGAGAAAGCATTCCAGCTTTCTCATTCCTCACATCTGAAGGACGATGTTTACGCTACAGTACAGCGATAAGAGGAAGGACGGGAGGTGTTTATCAGTATTTACAAAGGCAAGTACATACTGTGTTAGGAGATGAACATAAAGATGCATTTCTAATTGATCCAGCGAAGACACCAGGGATTGGGGGGGCTCTACAGTGGTAGCGACATTGAAATGATGGATGCCAAAGCTGGCAGTGAAGATAAAAAGCACACAAAAGGATGCAGGTGAGGAAGAGAGCGGGAGAGTCAGGAGGGGGAAAGCAATGATAGACGCTGTTTTTGGGGCGAGAAGCTAAGATAAGGCAATGGGTACATATCAGTGGGAACAGATTTAACAGAGAGAAATAACCAGACTGGAGCCTCAGCTGCAGGAGAGACAGCAGAAGCACTCAGGGAACGTAAATTGCATTGCGAGAATCTTTAATAAGAACTTTCATGAAAGACATATGGCAATCATCTTAAAGCCATTCAGAAAAGAGCCTGACAACTGGGACAAATAAAAAAGACAAAGAGACATTGTTGCTGAAGCAAAAGCTTCAAAGTTCACAGGGAAGATGCAACCTTCCACGAATAAAGGGTGAATAGGGTAAAACTTTTAACTAATAGATATCATCATGAAACTTCCCCAGTTGATTACTTACATTACTACAATCATTTTTTGTATTACAGGTTTTCTGAAATTGTATGTTTAAATATGAAAACGAGGCATTATTGAATGAAATATGCACTAATTTGCATACATTTCCAGAACAGAAATCTGAACATTGGATAAAGTCAAGTCAAGTCATCACTCCATAAATCAGAAAATACTGTAAACAGACATAAAAAAATACATTTTTGCCATGTTTTTAGAAATATATATAAATAAATGCTTATTTTTGATGTTTTCTTTCCACTAGTCTGAAAGAAGAAATGTTATGGAAGCAAAATATCTCTAAAATAAATAAATGTCAAAATTGACCAATGCATTAAGAATGATGTTTTAGCCTGGGGTGTCTACCCAAAAAAGCATCCGGTTACCACTTTGATAAATCAGAAACAGGATGCCTCATCCCTCCAAGGTACATCCAAATCAGTGCATGGTGAAGCAGCAAGGGGGCCTTTAAAATTAAAATTAGCATCCCAATCAGGCCAATCAGCAGTTTTTTTTCAAACACTTCAACACATAACATTTGCTCTTGATTCACTGACAGTTGAAAATTCTTTTGCTCAGTGTGTAATTTAAAAAAAATTCAAGACAAGATCTTGCAAATTAAAGAGGGGATTCAGCAAAACAACAGCAGAACGGAGGCAAGAGGCATCTGCAGGAGTCTTAACACAATCTAATTCAAATAATCAGCTTATTATTTTTATTTAATCATGTGGTGAATGACTATTAGTGTTTCACAGACGTTGGCTAAGGAAAGACAAACCACTACATAATGAAGTCCCTCAAGTCTGTTAGATCTGTGCAAGAAAAAACGGTTGCAAACTGTGTCAGACTGCAAGATTAAGGTCTGAAGAAAAGGTCTGAAGGTAGGTAGATGAACTGTGACTCAGCTTCTGGCTCAGCCTGAATTAACCATCATGATCCAGCTAACACGGTGACACAGCCTGGTCTTGGGAAGACGCTTTGGAAACAGCCCTCGGCGTCTTGATACCGACACACAAGGCTCCCTTTAACGTCTGTATGACACGCACCGGGCTTTCAACTAAATCCAATGTAAACCCATTATTAGACGCTCAGAGCAACTGGCGTAGTATAAAGAGCGAGAAAGTCAGCTAAGGGTGGGAGGTCGGGGAGCTGGATGAGTCAAACAAACACAGGATTTCACCTAGGGGGGGTGTGTAACCAAAAGTTAAGAGTTATTTTTACTGGCGACGTTCTGTTGCGGGACTCTACATCACTGAGTCACATGATGTTACGTCTGTAACTTTAGTTAAATAACAGACATACTTATTTTAACCCAAATCACGATATTTTTTCTAACCCTACCCAAGTAGTTTTGTTGCCTAAACCTAACCACATCTATTTCACAACGTTACCACACGCAAATCTTCTGCATTAAACAACCTGGTCTCATGGGAAGGCGTATAGGTAGCATGACATCACCAACATATTCTGAGTGTCACAAGGACGCATTTTAGACTCTTTGCGTGAGATTTGCATGCCGCCTTTCTCGTGTCTTTTGTACGCCACGCAACAAAACAACGGTAATGCCCGCAGTTAGATAGGTTTAGGAAAAACGTCATGGTTGGCCTTAAAATAAGTACGCAAACTAAGTCAAAATACGTACGGAAACAACGTAACTTAAGTACAGAAATCACATCTCTAAAAAACGTGACAAACGACACTAATGTAACTTACTAAACAAAACACTCAAAAACTTCTGGTCGAAAGTCCTGTGTTTGTTGGACCTATCCATCTCCCCTCCCGCTCGCCATATGCAGTCTTTCTCGCTTTTTACACTACGTCACTAGCTCTGAGCGTAGCATATTTACCAAGATGCATTTACATTGCAGTCAGTACAGACTACGTGACGTACAAATAACACGCCAAATGCAAGAAAAGCATTCTTCTTGCACGCTAAATGCATTGCGAATTATCATGTAATTCATACGCCTTTTCATACGAATGGGATGGCACCAAGATACTACGCAAAATATGAAGAGTAGGATGATATCCCATTGGGTGACAACAAGTCCTACAAATTAAACAGTAAAATAGGTTGTTGGTCCGTTTCCTCATATAACGAAACATTGGTGTTTTGCTGATGAAGCCCCCATCAGCAGGACAACATCATTCGTCGGTTAAACAATACACTGTCGATAAAGTAATTGGAAAACACCATGGTTAGGTTTAAGCACAACAACTTGTTTGGTTTAGGGAATGATCATGGTTTGGGTTCAAATGACTACTTTGTTAAGGCTAGGAGACCATTGTCGTCATGGTTACAGTGATAAACATGTTGTTAAGATTAGGGAATGAACGTAGTCATGCATAAAAAACGACTACCAAGGAATTGACCCATCTATCCACCCCTGCAGACTTTGTCACTCTATAACAACGTCACATAACCTCGTCCTCTGCTCCCGTCAGAGTGACTACAGCTGCTGGAGGGCTTTGTCACATGAACTTAAACATATCTCGCTTTGGTGCACTCGCTGAAAGGACTGATGCTGTCGTTCTTGTTTGGGAGGACAGTCAGTGTCCACAGTGATATTGATCCAAGACAAGCCCAGAGATTAATGCACCGCTGCCAGCCTGACATGAAGAAAATGGGCATCCACAAATAGCCACAGGACTGACCAATAAAACATTTCAAAAGTAAAGAAAGGACATTTTAAAAAAAAAAGGGAAGTGACCAGATCAGTAACAGTATTTTAGTCCTAGAAATGCCAGAATATGTTTCCCACAAAAATAATGGAATGTCAGCCGCTGGAGAAAAAACAGCTAGGAAGGGTGACTTAACCTTGTGTCCCGTAATAACACAAAAACAAGGAAACAACCGTGCTTTCAGACTAAAACCTCTCAGCTTCTTTGCACAACAGAGGCAGCAGACAGAAACCGTGGATGTATGTTTAGAGAGCTGGATTGCATCCTCAAAAGCCCTTTGAACTTCTCCGCTTGCACATACACACAGTTTTAAAAGAAAACAAAACAGAGCCCAGGGCATTGCAGGGAAATATTTCTGTATTGGCAGCAAGTGGAAATGAGACTGGCAAGCAGGAGGAAAAAAAAAGCAGCTACTCAGTTTGTCATTGCTCTTAACTGTTCCACTCAGAGACCATTGATCTCAGGGACACATGGTGCTCTGTCCAAAGTACCAGCTCATTCTCATTCTCAGGGCGTCAAATACCAACGCACTTTGTCACGGCCGTTTGATACGAGATGCTCCGGGCTTTCCATTAACTACAATGTAAACCCATTTGTGGCAACAGTAAACACTCAGAGAAAGAGCTGTGGTGACATAGTTTAAAGAGTGAAAAGAGACACACAGGGCGGAGGGAAGGGGGCAGTGGATGAGTCCAACAAACACAGGGCTTTCATCCAGGAGACTGCTGTTCATGTCTCGTGCGTTAAATTTCACTTTCACGTTACAATCAGCTGTTCGTTCGTATCCGGTGTTCACAACGTTAAGTCATATTTTCACTGTTTTTCCTAAGCCTACAACGTATTCTCATACAATGGTTTGTGAATGTCCAGCGTCTATTTCCGCTGCAGTCTTTACAGGAAACAACTTTGTTAGGACTTATTTAGGTTTAGGAAAGATTGCAGTTAAGTTATGCCATACCGAAAGTGGCGTAACTTAAGTACGGAAGTTACGTGACAAAAAATACTTAGTTAGGTTTAGGAGAAGATCGTAGTTTGGGTTAAAATAACACCAGGAAGTGACTTAAGTATGGAAGTTATGTGACAAAAACTACGTAGTTAGGTTTAGGAAAAAAATCGTGGTTTGGTTTAAAATAACACTGGAATTGACGTAAATTAAGTCTGGAAGTTACCGGGTGAATAAATCAACGTTGACTTCTGGTTTTAAACAGGGTACTAACACTGGTCTCTTGGGTGAAAGTCTGGTGTTTTTTTTACCCAAACATCCACCACGACCTCCTGCATACGCAGTGTTTGTTGCTCTTTATACTTCCCGGTTCACAATTCCGTGGATTACATATGAATTGATTTTGTTGGATATATATGAATCACATTGCATTTACTGTACTTTTTGTGGTTATAGCTACGAACGTTGCATGAGAACAGCCTGAAACCTAACTAAGTGGTTTTGTCGCCTAAACCTGTTTACAGCATTAAGCACGTGTTTACTGCGACCGAGAAGTGATGCGGAGGGGTCTGACAAAGCGTCAGTATGTGATGAGTTGGGATGAGAACATGTTGGAAGTACCAGCCACTGGGGATTAATTCGTTGGGGGGTTGAATAAGAAATGTGGCTTAGATTACCGTTACAGTAACCTACTGTTGCGCAAGACAACAAGTAGCATAGGTGATAAAGGAGTTTTAATGAATGCTGTAGGTAGAGAATCCAATGCTGATGTGCAAAAATCAAGTGTTAACTCCTCCAAGATGGCTGAAACGGTTAATGTGTAAAATTAATTTAACAGCCTGTTCACCTTATAAATGTCCCTCAGTGCCGGTTCCCTCTGGACTGCTGCTGTTCCAACAGCCTATACAGTACTAAAGAACATTCAAAGCTCCAATGACTGCAGCTTTACAGGACATTTTCCGGTATAGTGCTCGCAAAAAAGTAGAGTGGGGATAATTAAAATGTAAGAGACTGGGGATAAAACAGCATATTCTATCAAAGACAAAAAAAATATTCCAACTCAAAGGAGGAACAGATGGGCTACAAAATAAACCCAATCCAGCGCATCGCCAACTGTTTTTGCATCCTTTTAAAATAGACTGTGAAACTCTTCATCCCCGTCAACTCTCTGTATTTAGTCATAACTGGGCCTTTTATGCATTGCCTATTACCTTTGAGTGAGGTGAATGAAAATGCATGCATTAAATCAATGATGTGAGCTCCTGACAATTTCATTACACCACAACTGTTTTCCCTATCTTTGGCTTCGCCATCATTTCCCCAAGCGCCTGATGCGCCTTGCACTTTGTTTGTCATCATTTCTGACACTGCTCATGCACTGCAATCATTTGTCAAACGCAAGCGGTAACATCTTTCAGAGCTCTGCTTCCTTTCCATTGTCTTTTGTCATTTTAGATTATGTTATTTGTCATCTTTATCTGCTCTAGACAGCTTTGTTAATAAATCCATTGTTGTACATTTGGGGTGCGTAAAACAAATTGTGCTGTTTACAACTGATTTTACAACAGTGTGACATTTATAAGACAGACAAAGACAGATTTATAACAGTGTGCATCCTGGATAAGTTCAAGCAGGAAGACACTTTGCTGCCTCTGCCAACTGGAAAGTTCTTCTTTCTCATCGAATCACCACTATTCTTTATATATCCAACCAACCTGATCACATGGCAAGGCGTATAAATAGCAGGCTATTTTAAGAACATTCCGCGTGATAACACATTTTTAGCGTTTCGAGTGTCATTTCACGCCACAGGGTTAATGTTGTGAAACAACTTTTCGCGTGTCATTAAACGCGTGAAACGTTCACGGTTATGTTTAGGCAACAAAACCACTTCATTAAGTATAGGAAAAACATCATGTTTGGGCTTAAAATGAGTATGTAAACTACGTAAAATGCGTAAATAATGTGCCATAAGTATGCCATCGAAACCACTATAGCTACCCTTAGCGTCACTTTAGGTTTAGGCAACAAAACCCTGATAGTTAGGTTTAGGAAAAAACTACATGTTTGAGCTTAAAGCGACTACGTTTGTACAGTGAAAATTAAACTTAACGTTGTGAATATGAGACATAAACAGCGGTCTCCTGGATGAAAGCCTTGTGTTTGTTGGACCCATCCACCTCCCGTCCCGTCCCGCCCACCCTGTGTGTGTCTTTTCAATCTTTAAACTAAGTCACCACAGTCACTCCCAGTGCACTTTCTCTGAGCGTTTACTGTTGCCATGGACGGGTTGGCATTGTATTTAATGGAAAGCCCAGTGCGTCTCATACTGGCACTAAAGGGTGTCTCGTGCGGCGGTATCACATGCCAATGGCCGTGACAAAGCCTTGGTATTTGACGCCCTGGGAATGAGAATGGGCTGTCATATCGTAAAACTTCCATCAGGGAGCTCCCTATTATGCCTGTTTTGGGTTCTTGTCACTTCCAGTCTTGTGTGTCTTTTCTGCCTGAACACTTTCTTATGAATAATCCAAACCATCAGTCATAAATCACAAATATATCCTTGAAGTTTGTAGTGGCTCAGGTTTAAACAAACAAGCTAGCGAATTTAATTATGCCCTATTATGAGCTAGCATTATTAAGTTCATGAATATTTTATCGCCGTTTTCCATTAATGAACACTGGAGAGAATCCAAGTAATTTGAAACAGCTGGTTGAAAGAACAGCGAAGGCGTTCGACACTCACGAGGGTCCCCGGCATCCTGTGTGACTGTGCCTGTTGTAATAAATCAATTACGTTACGCAGAGTGAGTCTGGTGGCTGACAACTGGAACAACAATGGTAGCTCATATATTTCCCATGGAGTACAACCCTGTCAACAGGAACATCATTTGTTTATTGAAACTCTTCTTTGATGATGTCAAAGTGAGGATGTGGATGGTCAGATAAACCGACATCTATTATATCAACTTTCAAGAGCTGTAACAGACGCTAAACCTGGTGACACGGTCTTAATGAAACAAAGCAAAAGGAACAATTCAAAGATAAAGTTTGCAGTGATATAAAATAACCATCTGTAAAGAACCAGTGGACTAGACAAACTTCAGCAGCTATAGACAAACTGGGATTCTTCAACAAACTATTGGAAAAGTCCTCATACAGCAGACGGTCTACTTAAAAAAAAACTTTGGTTTCATGCCAATAGGGCATTCAAACTTTTCCGGGGAACATTGTAAATGATCACAAAATATAGTGTACTAACTTTATTCTTGTACTTGTGGACTTAAGTGCAGCCTTCAGCCTCCCAAACGGATGTTGCGGACACCACAGACGCGTAGTAGTTCTGTTTATACTGTCTGCTTGGAGGATGTGTTCCAGACATGTGCAGTAGATCGCTACAATACCACTTGTAGCGGACTTGTTCAGTCTCACAACAAATTGGTGGCATGCGAACGTCCACGCAGAGCCTATACGCGTACACCCTCTTAAAACTAAACCATATAACCAAACCCAAATTTGTACGGAGATTATCGGCCAACCTGTGGCGCACTCCTTTCAAGCAACTCAACAACAAGAGCATGCTCAGACTTGCTAACAGTATCTCTTCTGACTCCTAAATGGAGAATATCAACTTCTGCCCTCCAATAGGCCATTTAGAGTCTAGGCTGAAGAATCCTTTTATATATCAGTCTATATCCCGTTGCTAAACCAAAATCAGTGTAAATGAGATCCGAATCCAGAGGATATAATGCGATATGTTTTACTGTCATGACTGTTTGATTGGGTTTTGTATATGTCTGCGAGAGAGTCACATGTCTAACTATATGTTTAACCTGTAGGTAAATTCCTTGAACTTGGACCGTTTTAAAAAATTGCTGAAACCGATTAATCGATTATCGAAATAGTTGCCGATTAATTTAATAGTTGACAACTAATTCATTGATGAATCGTTGCAGCTCTAAAGAACAGAATTGTAACATTAAAAGAACATTGCAAAAGTTCGAGCTTTCTCCCCAAGCTAAGCCTGAGCACATATTTATTACAGATTTGCTCAACTATTGCAATGCATTGCTCACAGGGCTCTCCAACCACTCTACTGAATCACTTATAGCTCATGCAGAAAGCTGAGGTTAAAGTGAAGCCAAGAAAAGAGGTTATATTGCCTTTGCCCCAGTATTGGAATGGTTTTCCATCTAGTATATCTTTGCTTTTACCTAGAATGTTTTATAACTACACATTTTTCAATATTCATTAGTACAACACCAACAAGGACTTTTGAGTCCTTAATTTTCTTCAATCATTACATCAGTATCTGCCCGTATTTTCACTCAGTCAGCTTCGATAAGTATCTAACAATAAAATGAACGTGTTTATTTACACAAATACAATCTTAAAAGAATACTATGTACAATTAAATGCTCCTTTGCACAAACACATTACAAGTAAAGCAAGATAGTGCTTACTCCTCATTCAAAACCCCGAGGATATTTAGTTTATTAAATGATGTATCCAATAAGCTTCTCTTTTTGCACGAGCCTTTTTCATCCCTGTCCTTTCCTCGGTGGTGTAACTACCTCAATAACCATAAAACACAGACTTCATGGCCTATAACATTAAAACGTCTTGCTTCTGGTATCGGAGACTTCTCATCTCCTAATGTCGCTTTTTATGTCCAGAAATTCAATTCGCTGCAAAATAAACCCACAGTAGATATGTTTACTCATATGTGCGATTCTACCTTTCACTTTTAACTTACTTTATGAGTGGGCGTTAAAAGTGATTACTTTTAATCATTGCGCTGCAGTCCCGTTGCATTGCCTATTCCCCCCCCCCTGAGACTAATCATGCATGATTAGCTGATGGGTTTTGGAGATTGGCTTCAGAATGAATACTATATTTAACTCCAAAAGCGCAGTTTGAAATGTCACTGTGCTGGCATCGTTATTGCTTGTATAAACTCGACGCTTTGGAAAAACAACAAGGACATTCAAGTCTTCTACACACATCATAAGGAATTTCTTGTCTGCCAAAATCTGATTAACCTTCCCATATGTTGTGTGGAAGAGTGTTGGAAATTGCCCATAGGTAATGCTTTCACCATTTACTGTGCAAAGGACACCGGCCGGACACACTGACTCTTCCCGGAATTTTATAGGATGTAGTCATATTTTATGGTTCGTAACTGTTGGTAATATAATGGACTGAAGGTCGTTTTGATTTAAAAGCTCAAACTAACATTTTATTAGCGCACAAGGTCGATTCATTCCCAATGGCAGAGCTGCTAAACATGTCCTTTGGTGAGGATTATACTCTTATATAAGTACAGATTCACCTGTGTTGGAAATATGACAATTCTATTTTTAATATGTTCCCCTTTTAACCACAACACAGTACATACTCATGGCGGTCCCGCTGAGGCAGCGTCTGTGTAATTTGATTGCTGAGCCTGCAAGCCCTATTGAGCGGACCTCGGTGCTCCTGGTATAGGCTACAAGTCACCCTCGGGCAAGACTTCACAGATCAATGTAAGCTGCTTCCGATTCTTTTAGCTTCATAATTTGCCAACCAAGTGATCAAGAGAACTGATCCGAGACATTATCACGTTTTTATGTCTGGTCCGAGTGAAATTCAATATCGATTCTCCGCGCGCGGCAGTCTGGTATGGACATGTGTACATGAGGATCCTTACATCCACACTTCACAGTAACATCAGTCTTTTAAATGGAGCTCTATACAGGATGTATCAATGTACAAAGAATATTAAAAGGGCAGTATTATAGATTGCCCTTTCAGTTCAACTCAATTTATTAACAATAAATACATTAACAGGGTAGATACAGGCGTGAGCAACGCATTAATGGCATGTTGTAGAGAGAAATGCGGCATGTCCCACAGCTTGTCAAGAGAACGAACTAATTATTTCATTGGAGTTCTTTCTTAAAGACCATCTAAATTCTTGGCGCTGCAGCTCGTGGGCCGAGTTGACAAAAGTGAGTTAATACACAGAGACAAAAAGAGGCTATAGTGATGCTTGAATTTGAGTTGACAGGACACATAAATCATCTGGAGCTGGACAGTTGGGGTGAAATTGAAAAGAAAAGAAGTCGAGAGATATGGAACAAACTCAGTCCAGGCGGCAGGGGGAAAATGTTGGCATTGTATGTTTCTGCAAACTACAGATATGTTGAATGTGGACGTTTTTGTATTCGGTGACAGCAAGAGATGTAGTATATCGAGAGACTGTTATTGAAAGTTACGTGTTATGATAACGAGTATAACAGAGCAAGAAAGCCCACGAAGGGCGGGTGGATGGGTGAAACCTAAAGTAAATCTTGACTTTACGCTTGTTACGTAAGAAAGTCCACTTTATTTACGCTAGTTACGCTGTTATGTTATTTTGTTACCTTATCGTTTTAACACAAAACATGATCTTCTTTCTAACTTTAACTAAGTAGCTTTGTTGCCTAAATCAAACCAATCGTTTCACAATGTTAACCAAGTGGCATTATTGTTTTTTTTTATTGTGAACCATCATTTTCCAAGATAGCAAAACATATTATTGCCATGCTTCTTTTCCATATGAACAGATAAACAAACATAATGCAAACAAAAATAAATAAATAGATAACTAAAAAAAATAAAAAATAAATATTGAATAATGAAATTGAAAAAATATATATATATGCACATTAAAAATAAATAAAATAATAATAATAATAATAATAAATGAAAAAACAATAATCATGACAAAAATAATAATGAAAATAATTCTATGACTTGTATACCACGTGTCATAGTGTGTTTCTGCAAGCATGATACGAGGCTGATTTGAAAATTATTGATGAAACTTTTTTTGGGGGTTCAGATTTCAACTAATCCTGTGGTTTGAAGAAATGTGCAATGTCAACATTTTTTTCTAGCAACTGGGTTGAACAAAATACTATGAGCATGGATGGATTATGAGACAATTGGCCCCTGTTATGCACAGACAAGTAAAAGGCCCCTCACCTCTCCTACTACCAGGAATACACTGGCAACCAGCAGGAAAACGACTTAATAGCACAACTCACAGACAAAAAGTTCAGGTAACAGTCTCCGGTATCAAAAACAGTAGGCAGAGACATAGTCAAAAATCCAGAAGCAAGGTTGTTAACACTGGGAATAAAGACGAACTGGCACAGATACATGGGAGCACACAGACTAAACACAGGTGGAATGGGTGAAGGGTGATTATAGGGACAGGTGAAACTCATCAGGGCCGGGAAGGTAACCACACAGGTGGGAGGTGAAATATCTGAAACGAGAGACAAAGGTGAGGATACCAAAATAAAATAAGAAATATAACAACTGAAAACTGGAAACAAGGAAAAAGGGAAAGAAAAAAAAGGACCGACATGTATCACCTACAGGGAAGAGCAGATCTGGGTATTTTGCGTCCCTTTGTGGTTGTTTAGCATTTGTTTTTAGTTGTTTTACGGCTCTTTGTGGACATTTTACATCATTTTATGTCGTCTTGTAGTCGTTATGTGGTTGTTTTGCCTCTCTTTGTGGTCATATTATGTCTCTGTGGATATTTTGCCTCTCTCTTTGGTGATTTTACGTGTCTTTGTGGACATTTTGCATCTCTTTGTGGTCATGTTACGTCTCTGAGGTCATTTTACATCTCTTTATGATCATTTTATGTAGTCGTTTCGGGGTTGTTTCACCTCTCTTTGTGGTCATTCTCCGTCTCTTGAAGTCAGGACGCGCTAACACTCTTCAAACTCACCAGTTTGACTATGATGGATTACACAGATTCCTGATGTGTCAAGAACCTAAACGAGTTCACGTTTTTTTCTGCTCTGATAACAGCTGAACTTCCCCTTGTAACGAATGTTGCAGAGAAAACCTGAATTTTGATTAATAACATGTATCGGCACGCTCGATAGCTCTGCTGTCCGAAGCATGGCGACACATCTTTCCCGCTTTAAGGAGCATCCAGTCAAGTGCAATCAATAAAACACATTGTTCACACACTGAATAACAAATGAGCTGCATGTATCTCCTTTTACTTGGCACAAGAAATCCATAATTTTATTGGGTCTTTTTTGCTCTTTTGTTTTCATTATTCTTGAATGATAATTAAAAAGAAATATTCTTTTCATGCACACAGAACAAAAAAGTACACACCATTAATCATCAACTCAAACCTCATGCCTTAATCACCGCTTCTGCTGTTTGCGTGCGCCGGCAATAGCAGCTGTCACAACGGGACAATATGCATGACTGGATTCCCATCAGCTCTCTCGGTACATCCACGCGGCTGGAGAGGAACGACAATCCACAAAACTTCATTTTAAGAAAATACAAGTCAAAAGTTATACTTTGCAATTACCCACTGTGATGTACAGACTCTAGACGTATGCATAATGAAGCTTGTAGTGCTAAAATGCTGTTAAAATGTACCCAAACTAGTGTCAAACATCAGGGAGAACAACTCTTATAACATTTAATTTCATAACAGATTTAGTCTTTTATTCAAATTCATTTGGATGTACTGAGGCGGTGTTTCACTGTAGGCCTCCGAGACCTCGCTGGTAGGTGGAGATATAAATTATAAACATTGACTGGGATCAGTTTTTCCCCCGAGCTCTGTGAGAATAAATGCGAGATAAAACACTTAAATCGACTCATCTGCTCTTTTTATTCCCTTCAACAGACGCCGGTGAGTTAGAGATTCAATAAAGCTGCTTGATATGCACGTGTGTTCCCTCCTTTTTCCCTTATTGTCCTTCACGCTGAGTGGCTGCAGCACAATGAGGCCATCATGGTAAATGTTGAAAAGCATTAATGTGATGTTATCCACCCTCATGACAGACGGTGACCCGCGGGGAAAACTCTGGCCTGATATGAAAATATTGCCCAGCGCGGAGTGTCTCTGAGTAATTCAATCATGTCCTACATTGTGTACTCCGCCGTTGTTCTGCGCTGTGTGAAGATTCGTTTAATGGTTCGGAACAATGTTAATGCATTTGGAGCGTTGGGTACGAGAAGGCTGGTGACCCATAGGATGCTTTTCTTGCGGGAGGCGAGGTTTATAGGAAATGTGATGATCCCATGCCAGTGACAACAATTACTGAATGTCATGTGTGTGCATACGCTGTGTTTAGATAAAAAAAAATATATATATTTTTACTATAACAAATATTGTATATGACAGAATGGCAGCAAATATTATAGAGACAGTAGATTCAATTTACTGTCAGTTGTGCTTTTATTCGCTGGAAGAAAACTCAACTAACAGAAGATGACAAACGTGAGAAAACTCATGAATGATACTGGGGGATGTTATCTTGAATCACTACAACTGAGGAATGAGAAATACCAACACGTTCTCATCCCAACTCGTCACAACTCGTCCCATGGAGTCACTTTTTGATTAGGTAACAAAACCGCTATGGATAGGTTTAGGAAAGAAATACATGGTTGAGCTAAAAAATGCTACATTTGTACAGTGAAATTGCGGGAGTTTCGCACAAAAGGGCGTATAAATGTCACGATAATGAGCAAGGCGTTTAGCGTGCAATACGTACGCCTTTCTTGATTTCCGCGCGTCTTTTGTGCGCCATGAAACCTGTACTGACTGCAATGTAAACACATCCGATAAGAGCCAGTGACGTAATATATAAAGAGAGAAAGCAGGAATTGTTGACTGTTGTTTGTAAGTTACGTTAGTGATGTGTTCTTTATCGACTTTTGTGTTTTCTGTAGTTCTTTCTGTACGTGTTTTACTTAGTTTAATTACTTATTTTAAGCCCAACCATGACATTTTCCCTAACCCTACCTCAGTGTTTGTGTGGCGTGCAAATGACACATGAAAACGTTAACATGCGTACTCATGACACGCGGAATGTCCGTGTAATGTCGTAGTATTTATACGCCTTTTCGTGAGACCGGGTTGGACAATGACACTAAACGTTGTGAACGCAGGACATGAACGTGACACACAGGACACTAAACAGCGGTCTCCTGGATGAAAGCGGTGTGTTTGTTGGACCCATCCACCTCCAATCACGCCCACCCGGTGTGTTTCTTTCGCTGTTTAAACTACGTCACCACACTCCCGGCACACTTTCTTTTCGAGTGTTTACTGTTGCCGCGGATGGGTTTACATTGTAGTTAATGGAAGGCCCGGTGCGTTTCATAGCTGCGCTTAAGGGTGAAGAGTACGGCGGTATCGAACGCCGACGGCCGCGACAAAAGCGTCGTAACACGGCGCATCGTAACAATGAGAACAGGCTGGAAATACTGAGAACCAGGAGGCTGGTGTTCGTGTCCCAAAAGTGTGGTTGAGTAATTTTGAAATTACTTTGGTGACATTGGTGATGTGTTCTCCATTCTTATGTTACATTGTCTAAGTATGTATTTTACGTACTTATTTTTTATATATTACCTAGGTGGTTTTGTTGCCTAAACCTAAGCAAGTGTTTTTGTTTAATTCACAACATTAAGCATGTTTACTGCGACCAAAAAGAATCACTACAACTGAGGAAATTCTGATATTTCTAGGCAACAAACTTCACCCTGATACAATTCAACGCAGAAGCTGATTCAATATTTAGGGATTTTATCCCAAAATTGTCTACAGACAGATTTGCATTCTTGATATTTCTAAAGTGAAAGTTCCCCTGGGTTGGTACTACTACAGCTACAACTGCTATTACTAATACTTGATGGGGTAATGTTCAAACACAAATATATGCAATTGAATTGCAAACTATAACAGTTTGTTCACTCGCGACTGTAAACACTCTCCTTCTATACAAATTATTTATCATATTTTTTTTTCATTTTCCTTCAAGTGCAATTCAATACCAGAATGACATCTCTTCTGGGAATGTGTTTGGGTGGTCGCCCTGCTTTTTGCATATGAAACGGCAATCTTTGGAACTGATGCATTAGAAGTCTGGAAAGTGAGGACCAAAAGAATTTTAATCAGGCAGAAAACATGCTGCTGTTTAGCTTTTATACAAGCCAGCAGAGCCATAATTACTCCCTGCATTCTTATCGCCACAAACTACAAGAGAGAATAAGGGAGGAAAAAGGAAAAGTGGAGATTGAGAAGGCTCCGTATTCATCCCCTCGGTCAGCAGCACTACAATCAGCTGTGGCTCAAACAACGTGGGCTTTATCATTCAGAGATATTGAGGGTCACTGGGCTACTAAAATGACCCAGTGGTCATCAATGGATTAATGGGGAAGACCAACTGAAAGCGAACAAAACACACAACTCTCTATTCTCTGCGTTGCTGTGGCTCGTTAGCGAGTAGCTGGCTCGTTAGCGAACAGTGTTTTAATGAGCAACCTATGATTTTCGACAACAATCTACTTAACTTTGTGACAAGCAACATTTCATTTTTGTTTGCATCTATAATCTTTGAGGCAACAATAGTGATTTTCTACTCCACAGATGTCTATTTATGTCTAAGACCATAGCTTCCTGGTCCACCACTCTTTTTCTTTTGATAAAACGCAATAGAACTTTCCTTATTTGCATAAAATTACAATTTTCGAACCTTCCCTTAAAAGGTACAGTGTGTAGGATTTGGCGGCATCTGGTGTGGTTGCAGATTGCAACCAACTGAGTACCCCTCCGCTCATTCCTCCCTTTCCAAGACTGCGGTAACACCGTTCGCCTATAGGGCTAAACCGGAAGTTAGTCGGCTTGGCCAGTGGAAGTCTCTGGTGTGCATTCTGCAGAAGTAGCACACAGCAGCGAGACTGCGATTTGGAGTGGGTTTGGAGCCTTCAGCGGACACGCCCCCACCATTTCAGAGCAGAGAATAGTGCTAATTTTTTTCACGATTTTAAAGGTACAGTGTGTAGGATTTGACAGCATCTGGTGTGGTTGCAGATTGCAACCGAGTACCCCTCCGCTCACTCCTCCGTTTCCAAGACTGCAGTAACGTGAGCCACCTCGCTCGGAGGCCACCCTTACCGTAATAACACTACTTTGGGAGCAACGGAAGTCAGACAGCTGGCGGTACCACGGTTTTGCACTCTGCGGCTCACGTTACTGCAGTTTCACAAGCATGTTGGAGAACTACGGTGGCATTCAGGTAACGTAAAAATGTGACAGGCTCTCTCTAGAGCCAGTGTTTGGTTTGTCCGTTCTTTGCTACTGTAGAAACGTGGTGGACTCCGTGAAGACGACCTGCTCCCTATGTAAATATGAAGGGCTCATTCTAAATTAACTAAAACACAACGACTCTGAGTTTCAGGTGATTACACACTAATGGAAACATAGTTCTCTCATCTCATCTGCAACCGCTTATCCCGTTAGGGGTCGCGGGGGGGCTGGAGCCGATCCCAGCCGACATTGGGCGAAGGCGGGGTACACCCTGGACAGGTCGCCAGTCCATCGCAGGGCTGACACATAGAGACAGACAACCATTCACGCTCACATTCACACCTACGGGCAATTTAGAGTCAACAATTAACCTAACCTGCATGTCTTTGGACTGTGGGAGGAAACCGGAGTACCCGGAGAAAACCCACGCTAACACGGGGAGAACATGCAAACTCCACACAGAAGGGCCCCAAGCCGGATTCGAACCTGCAACCCTCTAGCTGTGAGGCGCCAGT